>BMAV01022841.1:2893-83523 GCA_019973955.1 Trichonephila inaurata madagascariensis
TTTAAGGTAAGACAAACAGCCCTTCTTAAAAGGATTCGACAAGCAAACGGTAGCTATATATATTTATTTAAGCTTTTATAAGAGGAGCTTTCCAATGAAATTTGGGAGAGATTTTGCTAAGAAGCAGTAAGACCAATAGAATTGGAGATTATTGTTTGGAATAGACAATTCACAAAAAATAGTGGTGATTCAGGCAGGAATGGGGATCACTGCTTCAAAAGAGAAAGATAAACTAATTGGAAAACGGCCTTCCTTTCTTGGAAATTCCGTTGAAAGAAGTTCTGGACGACCACCCACTTCCTCAAAAGTTGCCGAATTGTTTTCCAAATGGAAGATATTATCGGTGTAAATGACGTTTTTTGGATACTGACAGATACAAATGTCTGTGTTTGTGCCGTGTACATTTTTCAGTTAAAATTTATATGTCAGATAAAACGTCAGTAAATCTTTTATGTTCAAAGCTTACCTATCTCGACGTTTAAATCTTTGAATACGCAATGAAATTGCAAAGTTTTCGGATTCTACTGGATTATATTTGTTTCATTGTAATAATTTTATTTAAATTTTCTAGTAATTTGCTTCTGAAATCTAAATATTTCTTTTACCTTAATTTTTTATATAAATATTTGACCAAAGTTTTTGATGTTTCATGACTAAATTGTAAAATATAAGAAACAACGGTCAAATCTCACGAGTGCAGACAGCGCTCGCTGATATTTGAGTGTGAAAATTACAGCAGTATAAAATGCGACCTCGTTCGAATTATATCTAGTGTGCATATTTGGAACTGTTTAGCGCACTCGAATTAACTCAAGTGCGCACGTTAAGGGTTTATATTGCATTCTAAATCAACACGGTGGCTACTGGCGACTGGCTACGTAATTTTGAACCGTGGTTAAGAGACAAGGACGATACCTGAGCTGATAACTCCCTTTCCAAACTTCCACACCAACGTGAGGACTTTGGGCCTCGACATATTTAACGTGCATCAGCTCCTCTTCAACGCTAGGCTTTAGTGGCATCATGGCTCGAACATCGGACGCGAGTTCATGACCATGACCATCAGGCTACCGTGGCCGCAAAAGAAAATAGCAAGTTTGAAAGAAAGGTAGTGGAGAATTATATTTGAAGGAATAACTTCAAAACTTAATGAAAAACCAAAACATCAACATTTATTTTAGGAATAATAGTTAATATAACTTTGTACACCTAAAACCACTTTATGTAGCGTATTTTGAAAATGAAGTTTCCCCTTTTAGAGAAACTTACTATAATTATGTTAAATCACTTTCATTTTGCTCTAAGGGGATCCCCAAAACAATGTAATTTTTTTTCATACACAAAATTACTTATGGTTGAATCTAATAAAATTCCCTACCCAATGAGTAAAAACCCTTTTTTATCATATAAATTGTGTTTGAATAGGAGAGGGTTAGTTAATAAGAGCATTTAAAACAGGTGTCGGCAATCTATGGACCTGTGGCACGTGGTACAATTCTCGGTGGCACTCAGCACTACTCTACAAATTTGTAAATTTTTGAGTGGATGGAAGTTGATAATAGACCTTATTTGACAAACATGTTCTGAGTTATGGACATTTATGGAACTACGAAATAATCTGAAAGATAATTCTAAAGATAAATTTACAGCTATTTTGTAAATAATTGAATGTCATTTCTAGGAGACTTAATTGTTGAAAAAAGAAAATTGCATGTACTTTGCTTTCCACTTTTGGTTCTGCATATCAAAGTAAAAAATCTTTCCTAATATGAAAAATATTTCGACTCCGCAAAGAAATTGTTTAATAACTGAATGCTCAGAATCGTGTCACGCATTATACCATTGGTTTTGCGATATGAAAGAAGAGTGGTGAAAGAGTTAATTCGCATTCACTTTGTCTATTTCTTATTTAATTAAATATGTTGGAAACATACATTTTTAATTTTTTTTTTATCTTGTTGAAGAAATAGTAACATTTTATATTGTTTATTTTTATGTTAAGAAATATATTTAACTGATCCACAATTAATATAAAATAAAACTGTAAATCTAAATTATTTACCTCTATTCTTTAAATCTGCAAACATTATCGTGGAAAATGAAGGATTTAAAAAATTTCCTACTATGTGGCACGCTGAATGATATTGATATGATTGGTTTGGCACATCTCAGTTATACGGTTGCCACCCCTGATTTAAAATGTTGTGTAAGATAATCATTATATTTTTAAAATTTTATAAATATACAAAAGAAGAGTATTTTGGCAGTACGTTTTAAAAGGAGTAAGGTTTACGAGAAGGAAATACAAAATTGCTAATATATATATATATATATATATATATATATAAGAAGTACGGTTGATCGTACCGTAGTTATTACCAACTCGCTACAATGATTTGGAAATTAGTTTCACAATTCATTGTTATTAAAATATATGAAAGTTTACATGACTTATTTTTATATTCCTTACTGAAAACAACAATTGGGAGTGCATTACCTGCCAAAACTGCAGAGGCCTGGTTGTTTACTCAACAAGCTCCTACCTTATGCTTACTCTGCCCTACTAAGTAAAAATGCCGTCTTCTGCTCGTCAAGATCATGGAATTGCAGATATTGTTTTCCATATATTTTAAATGTTAGTTTTCTAACTTCTACATCAACCTTTTAACAGTCTACACTCCTGCATAGAAGTCTGAATTCAAAACTATAAAAACTTATTATTCCCAACAATGTCATTTATACCATTATTTTTTATAATCTATGAATGCGTTAGACTATTCATTTGTTATGGCGACTATTTAATATTAAATGCGAAAAAAACGAATAAATTTCGAACTGAAATTTAAATTGAATATTTCAAAAACTGTCATCGATATTCTAATAACTTTTACATATTGTCGTTTTAGCATCTCACACATCTAGCTTCTATGGAAAAATCCATTATAAGTTCATCAAATGTTTCAGCATATTTTTACTCATAACATGCAGTTTTCAACCAAATTGTGAGGCCGCGGCAGCCTAGTGGTTAAATAGCTGGCATGTCATGTGAGTTCGACCCCAGTACCACTGAAGATCCACCATGTAGGGGAGCGATGCTCAAGCGTCGTCCTCGTCACTTGACCATGGTTTAAAATTACGAGGTCCGTCACCAAGAGAGTCAGTGAGTGAATATTAATGTCGCACTGTTCAGCTACATGAGGGCTTTTGGTGATGGACCTCGTAATTTTGAGCCATGGTCAAGTGACGAGGATGACACCTGAGCTGACCCCCTCTCCTAACTACCACAATTCCCCAATGGAGGACATTTGAGCTCTTGACAGATTTAACGTGCATCACTCCCCTACACGGCGGGTCTTTTGTGGCACTGGCCTCGAACTCGTGACATGCCAACCATGATCCGATACCTTGACCACTTGTAGCCAAGTGGTCAAGGTAGGTTCTGTCGCCACAGGTCCTCGAGTAGTTGAATAGTGCGATGTTAATATTCCCTCACTCACTCAATTAAATTATATGAAATTTAAGGAATACATGAAAAAATATTAGAAGTGGAATATATATATGTTAAAAATTTAATCTAAATATAATTAAATATCCAAAGAATTATTAGTATTTATGGTAAATATTTTTCAACTGAGTATGTGAGACACGCATAAATATCTTTTTCGAAATTCAAATGCAGAATTTCAGTGCAGATAATATAAAATTCCTAGTTTTGCATGGTTAAGATTACAAAAGTCCAAATTTTAATTACCTTTTCTTCAGTCAACCACAAATGGAACATAAATGATGAGGGATTTTGCATAAATAAATAATTTTTTAACTTGAATTTAAAATGGATCTTTATATTTATTTATATGCGCAAATGTTAACTAAATTTGTCCAGATGCTTTTGATTACTCATTATTTGAAGATTCAAGTTTAAAAATATAAGCTTGTGGTTTACATTCTCTTTGAATGAAATTAATGTTCAGACATTTAAAATTCAAATATAATTCGTTATCTGAACAATACAAAACTAGGGATTCTATGTAAGATGCCCTGAATACCTGGCTTTAAAATTATGAAAAACTAAAGGATTTAAATAGGGTTTTGTTTAGCAATGCGTAAGAAATTTCTGCAAATAATGTAATACAGAAGCTTAAAAATTATTCATGTTTAAAAGTGTCCGAAATTTTAAAAGATTTTAAATTTTGAACCTTTTTTTTTTGTTAATTTTTGACACATAACAAAAAAATCCTTTTTTTTTAAAAAAAAAAAAAAAACTCTGAAAGTATTGATTAAAATAAGAAAAATGAAACAGTTTAATTATCCTCAATGTTTTAATATATACTTTGAATTTAAATACCATAGATATTTTTTAAAAATTTAGACATACATTATATAAACTTAATTCCATTTGAGAATTTTAAGGTAAAGAAAAAAATGAGATTTTATCAAGCTATCCCCTCCTTTTCTCAATTCGTTGACTTCCAATTATTTCCGAACGTTCTTGGGTTTAAAGAAATTCTTTCCAGTTTTTTACGATTGCTGCAGGGAAAGAACCGGGCTCCCCGCGAGCCATAAAACTTCCCCTCAATGTTCATTGTGTCTCCCGCGGACCATCTCTTATTATCTTTCAAGATGTTAAACCTTTAAAGGGGGAGAAAGAATTCGGGAAAACACGGCTTTACCGCCTTCGAACATGTCGCTTGAGGAGGTAAAAGTACGCTTGGTGCATTTTTGGTGAGTCCCCGGTCTTACGGAAAATTGCGTGTGGTCCGTTTTTGAAGCCTCTCTAGTAGGGCGGAAAAGTACGTTCAGAACGCTTGGAGGGTTAAAACTGAATAGGAAAACGAAAAATAAATTATTTGTAAATCATTTTTAAAAGATTAATACTCAAAATATCATATCTAAAAAAAACCATGATAGCTACAATATTTCTACAAAAAGATATATATAAAAAAAGGGAATTAAAATGCAAATGTTTACTTATAACAATGCTGTGAGTAGATAACAAACATTTTACAAATAGTAAGCTATTTTTAAAGAAAGTGTAACATAATAACTGTAAAATAAAGAGATGCAAAGAAATATTACAAAAAAAAAGAAAACGACAAATTCCGAATTTCCAACAAAATTGTTTGGTTTCCATCTTTTTTATCACCTTTTTCCTGAAACCAACATCTCTAAAATAAAAGTGGAAATGCTACCAGAAACACTTTGGGTTGTTATAAAGGAGTTTCCCAATAAGGAAACAATCCATATTTTACTGGAGAATATTCAGTTAAAAAAAATTGTACAAAATAATTAAATTGGCCATGAATCACTAATTTATTATAGAATGAAATAATGCTAAACGAATATACATTTTAAAATTAGAGGCCATAATTTCGAATTAATACAAAATGTTAATTCTTCAAAAGAAAAAATTTACCTTTATCTCTCTTGCGTTTGTCTTCACTTACACTGTCTTCGCCCAAAATTAGCTTCTGTAGTTCTCGTCGTTCTGCTTCTTCTCTCTCATGTGACAACTATATGTAAAAATTTAAAAATTTAAGCCATACTTCCCCAAAATTCTTACAAATGCTTAGTACATTCAGTATCCTATTGCAAATAATTCTTCACACAAACACCATACAAATTTTGATTCTTTCTCATTAATTAAAATCATTAAAAATCAGTTGCATTACTCAATTACTGATGATCTTTTTTTCAAAAACCTCAATATAAAATAATTTACAAAATCTCAATTAAAAGTTTATACCTACAGCAATCAATTCTTTAAAAATTAACCAGCAAAATGTCAAAAACACATTAAAAATAAATTTCAACTCCATATTTTTTATTCTTAGTTTCATACTTCATAATATTAGAAAATGTAATTTCCAATCAATAAAAAATGTCACATTTTAAAGTTAAAAAGTAATAATAGTACAGCACATAATCACCATGATCCTTATTTTTATGAACTTATTTTTATGCAACATGCTACATAATTTACATACACATAAAATTCTATGTTTTTGCATCTTTATGAGAATTATTTTTAATATGTTTCTTTGCTACAAATCATATGAATAGAAGACTCATAAGAGAACACAAAAACGTTTTCCAAATTTCTTTAGTCAAAAATTAGTTAATTATTAGCTCAAAATATGTAAATCAAATAAGAAAACATTATGAAATGTATTTAAGTATTCTACTACATCAAATGATGCAAGTTTCCAGATAATACAGTAAAATATAGTAATTTATTCAACTGAGTCAAAAGCAAAACTTGAATATTTTCCATAGGATTGGAAAACATCTTAACTTGAAATCATTTGTACTCTTTAATAGAATTTAAATTGCATATTATTTATCAATGAAATCAATATACCTAAGCATGACAGATAACATTCTGGCCTTTAATCTACACATAACATTTAACAAAGATTACTTTCTATGTGTGAATTTCACTGGAAAAAGTCCACATTTACCAATATATCACATTAAAATGCTTTGAGTGAAAGTATACATACTTGAGAACTGGTCTTTTTACTTGATAGCATATTTTCTATGTTTTTACCCATTTCTTCAATATCAGAATCATCATCAGAACTGGAGTCCTCGTCAGTTGACAGCACTTCTTTAGAAACCAAAACTCTGAAATCCAATTTCGAAAACTTAGAAATTTAAGTTATATATTACTATACTTAAGATCTTACAGTATTCACTTATGACAGTATAAGTATTTTTAGTACATTTAAAAATCCAATTGAACAGAAAAAAAGCATAATTTTCCAAACACTGACACAATTATAATTAGAAATTCTGAACAAAAGAAGAAAGTATATTGTTTGAAAGTACATTAAGGCAATATTTGTATGTACCAAAACCTAATAAGTTAAATGAAATAAATAGAAGTTACAAACAATTCAAATTAAAATGCATATCAGCTAATTCATTTTATGTAGTTAAAGCATGTAATTCAAAAATTTGTATTTAATTATGAAACAGTCTAAGTTTAATGAAGAGGACTATTTTGAAAGTATTGTAAAATACATTATTGATTTATTATAATCATTATACATTACATCCACTTCATATTTTACACAGTTTTGAAACTACATGGTTAAAGAGCTACTATTCTGCTTTCAGAAGGCTGGCATACTCTAACATGAGTCAGGGTAGTTGATAGTAATAATCACGAATCAAATTGTCATAGAACCTATTCTTGAAAGTTTTGAGGTACAATTAAATAAATCAAATACATTGACAAATTTGTGATTCACACAAATCCCTAGATTAAAATGATTTGATTGGCCTAATAACAAATGACCATAGTAGAAAGAATGAGGGTGAAATCATTTTATCAATTTCTTCTTGAACTTGATGCACATTTGGCGAGTCAGTTATAAACATGATAAAAATGTAAACTGTACCCCGAAATTAATGTAAATTGTATCCCGAAATTCCAGCAAGGTCAAAGATATGTTGAGCTGGTTATCAAAAATTATACTATAAAAAAACACACACAAAAGTGAAAGAACAAAAACACGCTGATGTAAAAGTCAATTGCTGTAAAAATATTTTGCAACTCAAAACATCATTATCAGACGAAAATCTATTTAAAATTAATTTAAATTTAATTCCTATTTTTTCAGCTATTTAAAAATGTAGTACCGGCCACGAAAGAGTAAATATCTACACAGAAATAATACAAAATCTTTGTATTCAAATATTAAACTTTCTAAGTGCACAATAATTATTTTTAAAGAAACAGTAAGCTATATAAACTGTAAATACATGTACAAAATTCCACCAAAAATATTACAAAATGAAATGTTGACTGTCTTATAGAATAAAATATGAAGTGAACAGAAGAATAAAATTTTGAAATTTCATATATAAAACATTTTACAGTCTGAAGTTTAAGGTCATTCACTAATTAAAAATATGATTTAAAGGAAACTTATTCTTAAAGGGAAAACTTAAAAAAGATAAAGTGGTTTTCACACACACACAATTTCAGTTATTTATATACAATCCAGGTGCTTTGAATTTTCAAAAAGTAACATGCAAATAGTTTAAGAAAAATTAATATATCAAAGCTTTTTTAGCTAAAAAAATGAATGAGTCTGCCACATACAGGTGATAATATTAAGAATATGCTTAGAAAAAGTAGATTTATATAATTTTATTCCAGAATATATTTTCAATCCGTATATTTTAGATTGCACAATATAAATTATCATTATTTCAATCAAAAAAAAATTATGAGAGAGTCAAGAAACAGACTACAAATTTAATTATTAAAATATTTCATGATTACCTGTTTTGCAGATCAAATATTCTTTGACAGTCCTCTTTGTATCTTTCCTGATGTTCTGCAATGCTAAAACGATTTCCACGAGCAAATTTGCTCATAGCTATAAAAAAAATTATTTTATATCAAACACAGGATCATATTCATGATTAGAAAATAATGCAAGGGAAACTCATATCTCAATAAAACACTATGCAAAAATCAAAAAACTTTTAAGGAGAATTATTCAACTTATTATATAATCACTATTTAAGTATACATTAAAATAAAATTTTAAAAAAATCAAAATTAATACAAACCGGTAAGTATCACTATCAAAAAACTAAGATTAGAGCTTTAATTTTTTTTTAATCAATGTTGCATTTTAAAGCTGCATGAAGGTGTTACTGTTAACACCACATCAATATAAGAACTAATTTAACATGCATCGGTCCCTCTACATGCTAGATCTATAGTGGCATCAGGCTTAGGACCCATGACTCAACAATTTCAACCATGAGTTCGCGACTATGACCACTTAGCACCGAAGCCGTAACAACATTGAAAAGAGAGTTTTAATAACCCAGAAATATAATTTTCCAAACAAATTTCGAATAATGATTTTACATACTCTTTAAACATAGGATTCATTAATGTATTTAGAACAAAGTACTGTCATCATATTGATCTTTCAAAAGGAAAAAATTGTATATATAATAGCAGAAAAATTCTAACCTTCTTCTCCTGCTTTAGCTTGTTCTGTTGATAATGTACGAACAACATCAATTACTTCCCAACGAGACAATTTCTTTATCTAAAATTAATTATCAAAGTTATCCTGTGAAAACTTCATTATTCTTTGAATGAAAGTACTTTAAAATATATAACAGAGAAAGAAAATCACTGTTCAAAGGAGGTTTTTGCAGCTTGTGAATAGATAATTTTAAAAAAGAAGCACTTAAAACAAATTACCGATTATTTAATCTTTCTTTGTCATACATTACAAGAATAAAAATGTAGCTTAAAAAAAACACATTACAATCAAACGTACTACAATATTTGTTGATGAAAATACAAAAATTATTCACAATAAACCATTACTGAAATTACATGTCAAATGACAATATATTTTCAAACAAATATAATATATTTATTTCTTGCAGGATAAAAACTAAGATAATTAACTATTTTGTGAATACAAATGATTTAAGCAATTCTTTACATCAGTTATGTAGTTATCTCCATGTTTCAAAATTAGACTACTACAAATTGTATAAAATAAAAAATTAAACAGAAATTAAAATTACAATTTCTTACTATAAAAGACAAAATATATTATTCATATTATCAGAAACTAAATTCTATGAAAATGTAATATCTCTAAATAACATGTAGAAATATAATGACAAATACAGGTAATTAAGGTAAAAGTTAACAATAAACATTTAAAAAATGTTTTCAACATTTCCCTGTTGAAAAGTTGCTTTAAATTATTAATATAAAATTCATTAACTGAATAGAAAAATTGTTATTCAATTCCTTAATTCATTTATTTTAATAACATATGAGATCAGTTTTAATAACATATTTTTTTTCAGCACCTCATCTTCTGGAACATTGAACTTCCTTAAAAGCTGTTTCGCATTACTGAGAGAAAGACGTCGTAAGTCGGCATCAGTGCCCGTAACAGTTTTCTTGGCAGGTGTTTGACTACTACATTCTTCCTGTATGGACAGAAATCAAGATTTAGTAGTTTTCATTTCTTAAAAAGTATGTAAAATTCAAAAAATTCATAAGTGATGTTTTTTAAAAACCTTATATGCATTATAAACAAGAATCACAGCATTACATTTGTATATTTTATATAATAATTTAGTTAAGTTGCCATTCAAATAAGGCACTATCACTTATATATGACAAAAGAAAATAATAGAAAATCAAATGCATAAATCAGAAATGATTTGATGTATGGTGAAAAGGGCAACAACAAAAATAATCAGGCAAAATAGGATTTTTGCTTGATATGGATTCAATTAGAAAAATAAAACTGGGTTTTATAGAGTTAAGACTAAAGCCTAAATTTAATATATATATGCTGGACTCCACATTGTATTTTGGACTTGCTTTTACACTGCAGAATTTCTCATTTATGGAACAAAATACTTTCATAATTTGTTTGTTCAATTATTTGTGTCAGTAATTAAGTTATGTTTTATATATTAACTTTCACTTCTGAACTGTATTGCACCTATTTGTTATAGTTATTTGATGAATATTTTTGATTTTATAGACAAGAATATTATAGCATACATGTAATACAATTTTAAAAATAAGACACACATTTTTAGAACTCTAGTAAAAAAAATCTGACCCTCAACCAGATGTAATGTATGTATAGAGATTTGGAGCAAGACATTAGAATGTGATTACTGCATACACTTTCCTCATCAACATATAATGTCAAGATATTTTATTTTTGAAGGCAGAGATAGTTCCCATCTTTTGAGAGAGCATCATGTGCCTCTCAAGGGAATATCACTGCAAACAACCATTTCCATACATTCATCTTAATAAATGATAAAAGCCTAGAGTTATTCAAATCTGATGGAAAAATTTTACTAATGAGCGCTTGGATATACCTGAACTATTAGCATATTCGTGATAGGAATTTATTGTTAGTTGCAAGAATTTTGAAAATGAACAACAGAATTTCAACAAAATTAAACAAAATAAGCTTAATATTTATTATACAGTTAAAACAAAACTTGAATGCTTCAAAGAACAAAGGCAAACAAATTTGATAACAGGTAGTAGTTGCTTCTAACGATCAGTAATGTATTTAGGAAGAAAACACTGAATCATCCATTACACATAAATTCTAAAAGATTGATTAGTCCTTGATAGGAGAACAGATGGAAATGCCATCTAGTATAGTGGATGGATTTATCACAACTATGTGTGTGTGTGATGAAAATTTTCAAAAACATATAATTTAATTTCCAATTTAACTTTAATTTACATGTAACATATAGTGTGTTTATATAATACAATAACCTTTTTTAATACATCATAGAAAAATGTTTCAAGCAAAAACGAGTAGTAACATAAACAAGATAGGGAATTTGAGTTATATGAGTATCGCAAGATTAGTGACAAGAAAAGATTTTGATGTTCATTGAAATTTAAAATCTAGCATTCCCCATTTGTCCAAAACCTATTTTTCGTGGAATCAGAGCCAGCAAAAGATGAAATATACCTCTGCTAGATATTAAAGATATAATATATCTGACTTTAATGCATTTGAAAAATATGTACAAATGCAATTATAATTATTTTTATGAATAAAAACATGCTTGGAATACATATAAACCCAAACTCAAAAGTGCAACAGCCTATGAGGGCCAGGGAATACTGTGCCCATTCCAGTATTCATGACCATTGAGCGCTGAGATGCAAGAGCAGATATCCCAATCAGGTGGTCAGCCTGAAGCGAGACACCCAGTGTTTAAGTCCACAAGCAAGCTTGGTACTCATTTATCAACCCACTGCAGTAGGGATGAAAGATTGAGTCAACCTTGCCCAGCTTGGGAATAGAACCCGGACCTGTGGTGTGGAAGCACGATATGCTACCACTCGACCACTAGGCCTTTTGTATATATTTGCACATATCTTTGTATGAATAATCAATACTATTTTGATAACTACACACACACACACACATATATATGTTTTTAATTATTTACGCTATTCATTTGTGAACATACTGAGTTTTTAATTTAAACTTTCGGATTTTAGACATTTTTTCTACCTATACAACTATTTTAAAGATGGGTACATCATCTTTGGTGTTTGATGGTTCACTTATACTATGCATTTAATTGTTTTAGAATTTTAATATTTTAATGTTATAATATCTTTCAAAATGCGATGGCGAATAGATTAATTTTTCAAGTTTAATGGTTTAATTTTTAATTTTTAAATTTTTGAGAATTGGAAATTTTACGATTAACTTACCAAGTTGCAATAGGGGGAAGGTTGGTGCCATCAAACTAGTTTAACCCCACTTACCGGTCCTATGTCCAAGGTTGCACTTGGATATTTTATAAATTTTTATTTTATAATTTTTTGATTTTGTTTGAAAAAGTTAGAATTTTTTATCTTCTATATTCACCATTGATATTTTGAAATGGGTTTTAATGTTATAAGATTCATATAGTTTCAATTTTTTTAGTTGATTATTGGGTTGTGATTAAATTATATATATATATATATATGTATATATATATATAATACAAAGAAAAAAATTTCATCCAGCTACTTTAATATTTTAAAATTTAATGATAACCTATTTTTCTCATCCAATTGTTTCATCTTAATTAAGACCAGTTTCATTTTAGATCACTATTTTTAACACCAAATATTCAGATGTGCAAATTTGAAAAAACTCAGGGCACACCAATGAAATTTAAATGAATTTTATTTAAACAGTTCCCAATTTACTAAATTATTTTATCAAACTTTTATAAACTCAGAATAATCAACTTTTTAAACTGGAAAAATTAAACCTCAGGTGATGTAAATAGACAATTTAATACACTCGCTTCCAAAAGTTAAGCACAGAGTGGAAAATACTAATTTCCGGAAGTTAAACAGAATTGAAGAGGATGCAATTCGCTGCAGAGGTAGATGGAAGTATACAAATATGTTAGGTACCAGCCAATCGTGCTTTCATATCAAGAAATATGCCAAAAGGGCAGACTTATAAAAAGCCAGCTTTATGAAGGGTTACAGAAGTTGATTGTAAGTGCTGATAGAAGGTGTTTAAAACTTTCTTACAATTTGTTTTCAAGACATACGTGTTTCTATGACTTCCAGAAAACGAATGGAAGACTCTGAGCACTGGCGTGCTGTTGGGCGCATTGAAGCAGGACAGTCGATCACAGATGTTGGTCTTTTCTTCGACGTTCATCATTCTGTAATTTCACGTTTATGGAAACAATTCCAAACCACACAGACAGTTGTTCGAAGGCCCGTAGGCGGTCGCCCAAGGGTTACAACCCCCGCGGAAGATCGATATATTGCTATAGTAGCCTAGTGGAATCGCAAAGCGACCTCCACACGTGTGACATCTATGATTACAGCGTCCATTGGTAAGGCTGTATATGCAGCTACTGTACGCCGAAGATTGCATATGAATGGACTGTATGCCCGGGTACCTAGAGTTTGTGTTCCTCTATCCGTCCAATAAAGAGGAACTCGATTAAATAAATGCCGGGAACATGGCAAATGGACTGTGTCTGACAGGTGTAATGTCATGTTTATTGATGAGTCAAGATTTGTTCTGAAGCCAGATAACAAGCCTATAAGAATATGGTGTAAACAAGGAACACACAATCAGCCCCAAAACATTACGCATTCCAAGATGGAAGCATTATGGTGTGGGCAGGGATTTCATTAGGATACCGCACCGACCTGCACATCTTTAAACGGGGTTCTGTGACGGATGTCCGGTATCGAGATGAAGTCCTAGAACCCATTGTGAGATTGTATGCTGCAGCAGTTGGCCCTACTTTTGTTTTAATGGACGTTAACGCACGTCCCCATAGAGCTGACATCGTCGATGACCACCTGGAGAGTGAAGGGATTGCGCGTATGGCGTGACCAGCATATTCGCCCGACCTTAATCCCATTGAAAATCTTTGGGATGCTCTCGGCCCTGCTGTATCTTCACGTTTTCCACCTCCAGCCACTCTTATTGAGCTGGAAACTGCTCTACAAGAAGAATGGAGATTACTTAATTCTGCGGTGGTTGACCACCTAATTGAAAGCATGGTCAGAAGGGGTACACTTTGCATACAGATGAGGGGGGATCACATACCCTATTAATTTCCTTTTTTTCATTTTATGCTGTTTATTTTCACTTTATACATAACTCTGTTTAAGTCTCCAGTATGACATTATTTGATAACTTACAAAAATTTAATATTGTTTGCATTTCTGTATATAATTATTGATTTTGTTTTATGTATAAATATATATGCTACTTTACTGCCAAATTTTGTGTCAATCAAAGCAGTATTTGTTGATTTTTTTTGCATTTTACATCTTTGTGCTTAACTTTTGGAAGTGAGTGTAAATGTTTAGGAAGAGATTAAGTAAAATAGCAGTTGAGGGGAAAATATGAAACTCATTTAATTTCTATAGTAATAACACTTACTTTCGATTGCTGAGGTTTGTTTGGAACACGAACATAAGAGAATCCTTCCCCACATCCAGTAGGATCAGCAACACCAGTAAGTTGGAGCAAACATTTTCCTTTCATGGCAGATATAAAAGCTCTAGTTGTATTCCAAGGAGCAGCTTTAACCTACCATAGCAAAAATTCCACTAATAAACCAACCAGAAAGGAAACACAGTATAAAAGTTCTTGTTGGTAAAACAAACTATTGATGCCCATTCAAATATAAATAAGACGATAGTATTTTATTTTTGAAAACTTACTTCTAAATGGTATGTTTACATTCGGTAGTAGAAAAATGTTATAAGAAATCCAGTAACTAGTTTACATAAGAAGTAAGAATCAATATGAGTTATTCTTGACAAACCTTATATTAAAGATTTTTGTTATAACAAAATTAAAAAATTGGGTTACAAAATATAACACCTCACTAGAAAATTTGAGTATTTAAGGCTTGTAATCAATATTAATTCAATTTTTTAAGTCTTTGGACAACAAATATGTTAAATTTTGTAGTTTAGTGTAAATTAATTCTAATGAATAAAATTCAACATAATATATAATAATAAATTCAATTTTTTTCCTCATATATAAAGAGTAAATCATATAAAAAATAATTGACATTTACTTACTTCATCATCCATTTTAATTTGATTTTCTTCATCATTTTCATCTTCTGGAGCAAATAAGGACTTCTCCCCATATCCAGCTTCCTAGAAATTGCAAAATCTTAATTTCAAGAAAAGATGTACAACTTAAATTTATTATTTTTATTCTGAAAGGAATATGCCTTTCAAGTACATTTAACTGGCCTTTATGATAAATTACTTAATGCTACAGAAAGCCTCACAATAGATATTTACTTTTTTCAAATTACATTGAATGTTTTCAATTTGTAAAAAAATTTACAACAAACCTTTTAGAGAAAGAACTAGATGCAAAGAGTAAATAACAAAACTTTGGTTCAGTTTAATATAAGACTGGATAAATGAAGAATCATAAAATTTAATAGTGTAAGAGCAGATTTGGTTCTATATTATGCCAAACAGTATTTATTTAAAACAATGGGTTAAGAAAAATATACATAACATTGTTAAAAGGTCTCTCTCAGTTTTCATAAAATATCATAGATATCTCTATAATTCTTGTACATTAAAATGCTTTAATGTACAAAGAAAGGAAAATAATGATGTATGAAAAAAATGTGTCAAATTATGATAGTATCACAAACAAAAACACAAAATATTACACAGATTACTTCCACTTCTGATGTGTACTCTCATCAAAATATATGTCCTCTGGAATGATAAGTACTGGATAATTTCTCAGATTTGTAAGGTGTCAGCTGAATTTCCATATTGGGTTGACGTCCTCGTACAGATTTTAACATATTTTCATAAGTATGCAATATTTTCTTATTGTTCTAAAGGATTTGAGATCTAGCAAATATAACTTACATTATTACTGTGCAAAATTTAGAAATCTTTGAAATGGTGAATGCACTAAATTAGATTAAAAGGCATACATGAAAATTGTGCAGAGGAGTTATGGGTGTGTTTGAATGAGAAGTAAACGCAATAGAAATCGATGTTATAGCAGAAAAGATAAAACACAATGTAATGTGTAAAGTACTCATAAAAGCAGTTACTGCAGAACTTACAGAAGTAGATACTAGTTTTTTAGACAATGATGGAACCTTTTCTAAAAGTTTATTTTGCTATAATTTTTCTGTTAAAGGAAAATCTCTGCTGCTCAATTATAACATTATTAAAACTGGAACAGGGAAATAACAGTAATAACAATACTATAAATTTCACATTCAACAGTTTAGATGAAAATGTTTAGATGCACGATTCAATTTAATAAATTTAACTTGAAAAATTATAAAACCAAAATCTCCCATCACCTATTTGAGTTAGAATAGCATTCACCTGATGAAAATGTGAAAGAATGAATCTACTACCTTAAACTAAGTTTTAAAAAATTTCAAAGAGAGAGAGAATTAAAAAAAAAAGGGATCTTGTAAGAAATTAAGTATATTTTTACAACATACTTTTTATAATTTCAAATGTAATTTCAATAGCAAAAAGGCACCAGGGACATTAACCTACTTACTTTTAATCGTTCTTCAGCAGCAAGCATTCCATAATAAGCACAACATTGTTCAGGTGAAACCATAGCTCGTATTTCATCTTCCGTGGGAAGCCGAAATTCACTCTTTAAAACCCACCAATTGGAATCGGTCCCTGGAAAAATCTTTGGTTTAAATAAACACTGCCAGCAATAGAAACACCAGTTCATATACAATTTTTCAGAAAAAAAACTTAAGATATTTGATTGTATAGTTTTCTTGATAATTCATGTAAATAATAAAACATTTGTATTCCTTAAATACATTATATCAAAATACACAGCACTGTTTTCATTAAAGAAATCTGGAATCAGCAGCACCCATAAAAAATTTAAATAGTAAACAAATGCATTAATTTGTAAAACAATACATATTCGTAAATCGGAAATTTTTTCTAAAGTAAAAATAACAATTTATTAATGAAAAATTAAATAACATTTTAAATTTGAACTCTAAAAAAGATTGGAAAATTTTAAATGAATAAGTCTTACCTGTTCGTTTAAAATCTGCACAAAGTTTTAAACGCTTTCTGATGCTACTTTCTGAATGTGAAGGAAAAGCTTTCTTAATGTCTTCCATTTTGATACGCCGCGGACTATCTTTACTATTCCAAAACAATCGATAAATGAACACCTATAGAAATATTACTTAAATTAAATACAAAACCTACACCTCTCTCTCTCTCTCTCACACACACAAACATATTTTACAGGCAGAATATTTTCTCATATAATTTGAAAGAATCACAGTAAATGACCATTCTTTAAGTATTGGAGAAACTTTGCAAAATTTAGCAAAACAAATAAAGTATAACTTTATAGAGCTTTGAAACCATTTAATACAAGTTCTTATCCAAAATATTTACACTCACATCATAATAATCAAAGGGATGGAGGTTAAAAGGAGTGAGATAAAATTATTATGTATTTACTCATACAACATAGAAAGGTGGAAATCAATCCAAAAAGGGGAAAGTAAACACTTATGGAAATCTTAGTAATTGACATTGGTGGAGAAGGCTATAAAAGTACCAATATAGGAGGAAAAAACATTTTTACCATAGAAGAACACAGAAAATTTAATTAAAGAGCATAAAATCCTAAAATTAAAACACCATTGAAATCAGCCTAAATCAGGATTTACATGTTTAAGGTTCCCTCCTTTGCCAATGGCAAAGGGGAGGTATTATCAGAAATGTTCTTGTATTCTATCTTATTAGTGAGGTGGTCAATTGTAAGTAGAAGTGTCAAATAAGTATACTTTTTGCAATAAGGTGTCATTTTTGGAAAGGGTACCAAAAAATGATTGAGAAGATTTCTTTTGTGTGTGTCTCTGGAAATATGGAACAGTGAGCTTTTGCTATAAAACCTCTCATGCTTTACTTATTTTGCAAGAATATATCCAGTTATTCTCCCATAAACTATTAGTCTAAAAGGTCTTTATTTACTTTATAACACATTATTATTTTACATATGTTCCTCTGCTTAACAAGAAGAGACTTCTTTTGATAAGAAATTTGATGAATCCTCTACAACTACTTTGACTAGAGCCGGTGAGTTTATCGAGAACAGAAAATCGCTTCCAGTACAGTCTGAAACGTTGCTTAACTCAGAAAATCAGAAATGAAAGATCAGTTGTGTCATAAATATTGCAAACGATCTACGACAAAATTTAAAATTGTGTGCTGTTTGAGTCACAGCAAAAGATCTCAAATATTTGTATCAGAACATATGGCACAACTAGACATTATCCTAGCACAAACAGAAAGGGCGTAATTAAAATTTCTAAGTATTTACGGGAAAGTTATCAATTCAAATTGACTATTTCAAGGACCATACTCTTTTAGATCCATTATTCAAGTTAACTTTTTTCCCTCACTAGATTTGGCTGTGATGATTACCAGTATGAGCTACTTGTGTTTTCATGATTCAGACATTGTTAAAATTGTAAGTACTTTTAAAAGTTGTTGACATAATTAGAAAATGTCTTTGAAAAGAAAACATAAAGTCATGAACTTAATTTCATAATAGTACTGTAGACAAATTTTTTGAACGACATTTAAAAGCAAAAGAATAAAAAAATATAGGTTCTTTAAATGCATAAAGAACAATTTTTAATCTTAAGAAATTTAAATATGGTAAAAGCTAATGCAACTGTTTTAAAACGTTACGGTAAAATACGCATACCTGCAAAAAATCTCTGATAAAATTGTTTGCTTTCTTTGAATTAGGTCCAGGAACTTCAAAAAGAGGCAGTTGTTGTCCAACTGTGAATATTGTTTCAACTTCCCTAATAAAGTAGCTAAAAGATATTTTATTAAAAATGTTATACATGTGACCAAATTAAAAAGTGAATTCTGACACATTCTACAGCAGTAAATAAATTAATTACTTATAATAGTACAGTTACCTTTTTATGTTTTGAGAACAGTAAAAGTTATTAGCATGTTTTTAAAAATATTAATTTTAGTATGCAAACCAATATGCGATTACATTAACAGCTAATAGGAGAAATAACCAAGCTTAAAAAAAAATAGAAATAATTTTTGCTCAAGTTTAATTGATATAAAAGCACATTTTTTGCATTTATATATGTAACTTAAAAAATCATGCATATCTTAAATAATTACACATATCTTAAATTGCTTACTGTTGCCTGGTACGTATAATCACAAAATCTGTTTCTGCTAACTCATGTTGGTAAACAGGAGATCGAAAAAGGTTATTTTCAAAAGCTTGAAGGCTTTGGCCAGGTGCCAAAGATCCAAGAAATGGCGATGTATGAGCATAAGCAGTTTCACCATATTTGTACTCAGGTGCTCCTGTATCTTTCCCGGGTTTCTAAAAGCATAGCAGAAAAAAAGATGTAGAAAAGATGAGCCAATTATACTTTCATATCCAAAAAAAAAATCAATTAAAGTCCTTGTTTTGAGATACATAACATACTAAATACAAAATAAAAGGACCCATAGAATTTACCTAATCATTAATAAGTTTAAATCAAAACGTAATTAATAAAAAACATAAACACTATCAAATATTTTGAGATTCACAACATCTGAAAATCTGAAGGAACATAATACATAGATTATTCTTTTAAAAAAAAACTCACATTCAAATGTTTTTACTTTTGACATTTTATTTAGACTGAATGAATAAAAAATTAAAACATGTTTTGCATTAATAAAGTTATAGAGCAAATACATTATTTACCACAACAGGAGAAAAGAGAAAAAATTTTAGAAGCAATTATAAATTAGTTTGAACTTACCTTTTAAAAAAAAAGGTTAAAATTTTATTTAAAAGCTTTCAAATGTGAGAATGTAGATATAAAACTGTGTATCAAATTGCTTAACTTAGCAGCATACATAGACAACTTATCCCATATTTATTAATATATAAAATTAGACTACTAAAAGCTAAATTTTATAAAAAGGCTATGCAAGGAAACAGAAACTAAGCACACAGCCCTATTATATTATTGCAATTCTATTGCTTTTCATCTGGCATCCTTCTGTCTGGTGTATTTGATTTCCATCAAGAAATTCACACTTTTCTGTAACAGAAAGGTGATGAGAAAGCCAAGTATTTTTCTGCATTATACATTTTGCTGAAACTAGCTTATCTAAATGACCTATATGAGAAACAAAATGATGTGAATCTGTTTCTACAGGTAAGGTAAAAATGCGTATAGCTTGAAACTTGTAGAAATATTTCAGCATTTATGGAAAAGTTGCAGTTACAGTTAAGAAAATTAAATGATACTGGTACTGAAGATTGTTTTTCTACTTTGCCTCAATACACAGTTTCCATTGGAAAGTAATTATTGCATGTGAATTGCTCTCCATTTTTATGGAAGATTTTTTCAAAGCTCCCCGCCTGATTCACAAAATAGTTTAAGGATAATTTCAAGCAATTAATGTGGATCCAAGATTCTTTTCATTCCTAAGTTCCCTCAGACTTTGTGTTCAAAGCAGAGTTTGACGGAACTCTAGTGACAACCTGAAAACCAAAATTGTTTGCTCAAATTTGATGGAGTTTGGTACTCCGATCAAAATTGAGTATCTGACTGTAAATTTAAAAGCTCTAAGGATTCTCATTCCCTTTGTGACATCTTAACAATACAAAGCTGGATTTTCGGCTGTCACTGTAATAAAGACCAAATATTGTTCGAAAATTGATGTGGAACTAGAAATGAGTATATCTGCAATGAGCCTTTTCGTGCAATTTGAAATACTGTTTAAGGGTAAATAAGCTCACCCCTCATATTGACTTTTCAACTTGACTCTGATGTGTGTGTGTGTGTGTTTTCTTATCAATAAAAACTAAATTTCAACTAAAATAATGTTTTCAATTCAGTGCTTGATTAATGTTACAGTAGAAATATTGCAACTGGGGCACTAGGAGAAAAATAACAAAACTGTGAGAATATTGCATATTGAAAAAAGTTTGAGAATCCCAACACTATTTAATAAAACAAATGTAATTTCTTTAAAAGAAATATAAGCATTGCATTACAGCTAAATGAGTTCACACCCAAGGAATTTAATCAAAGAAAAGTTAGTAAACAGATGAAAAGTGCTGCATTTTTGCTAAAATTATAAATATAAGTTATAAAGAAACAGAAAAAATTCGGAATTAAAAACCTAAATCAGTAAAAAAAAATGAAAACAAAAATGTCATTTCTGCATAAATGATAATACAAACAGGAATTCAAAGCAGCTTTACTCACTCTTTTATAATAGTTCCGAATCTTTGTAGCCATCCCCACTTGCATGATTAGTGGTGGATGCTCTTCACAATATTCAGCTAAAATTAGTTCACCATCCCGACCTGTCAGATCTTCTGGTGTTCGCATAAAGAACATTTCACCACCACCAGAAGCCTCCCGTTCTTCTTCTCTTTGCTTTAAAAATAGCAAGAACAATGAAAGATACAAAATGAATAGAACTGTTGACAAACATACTGGATAATTTTATACAGTTGTAAACGGCAGTACAAATGAATTTCTGTACAGGTCCAAGACATTTAATTATTTAAAAGATAGTAATTTATTTATACAGTAGTAGTCAAAGAAATTTCATTCATCAAATGATAATGTTACAGAAAGCAACATTCATAACCTATGATATGAAGCTTTCACTGATATATCAAAATCCTTTTTCATGTGATTTAAAGCTTATAAATCTAATGTACTCTTAAAGTGCTTCATGTGTTTTATCAACACAGTTATAAATACAGTATCCTAGTATTTAAGCTCCATAATACAATCTAAATAGAAACTTCAATTTACAGAATGTATATATGTTACCGTTAAAGTGTATAAATCAATTATTTCACAGGATAACTAAGTATTTCATGAAATTACTCGATATATCAATTAAAATATATAATAGATGAAAAATTTCATACTTTACCTAGTTATTCTATGAAATAACCAATTATTCTATGAAATATCTAATGATAGATGATTTAAATAAAAAATAAACAATTTTAAAGTAATTTTATAAATTATTTCATCATAAATAGTGAAAATCTCTCAAAAAATACATTTTATCCCTACTGCAAATGATTTTTTGATAAATAATAAGGAAAAGCAGATGATATAATTTATTATTGCTCATATAGATAACAATAGTTAAACCAAAAAGAGAATATTAGAACTGCAGAAATAGTTATATTTAAATATTATCAAAAACTACATGCTGGGAAGAAAAACTGTTGCATCAGAAAACATTGTGTGAATTTTTTCAACAAAAATGTAAGAGAATATTAATTTAAATTTATGAAATACCTTCATTTTACTTTTCATTATTTATTAAAGCATATATTGCTGTAATGACACTTTAAATTCCATTGTATATTATTTTTAAAACAAGCACACTTTTTACTAATGCACATTTTTTTCACACAAGCACTTATTAAATCCTTGTCCAGTGCAACAACTTCGAGCTATTGGAATAGATCTAAGCGTTGTGTCAATATTCAGAACTCCTTCAATGGAAATTAATTCTCACTCACATATACTGAATTGAGATCTAGAGTACAACTGTTTTATTCGGTCATCTCTTGTTCCTAATAGGAAAAATCCTTCCCCGATATTTTCCATAGAGACAGATAAAACGGATCTAGTGTCTCCTCTTCCTCTATCAACTTCAGGAATTGGAATACGAACTGTAATGCCAACAAATGTCTCAGGATAAGATTTGTCAAAAATTTTTTCATTACATAGCTTTATATTCCAAACATTATTTAGTTCCTCCTCTTTCTTTCTCGATATTTATTTTATTATGACTTTCTGTTAAATTTGATCTTCGGCGTAACAGACTTCTGAACATGAAACATGGGTCAGCTGCTCGCACTTATAGCAAAATAAGCTGTCTTCTCAATTTTTTGAACACACGACACACAATTTGGAACTAGTTTGATATTCCGGGGCATAGCGCCAAGCATCGCTTGGCGCGATAAAGAAATCACGCCAGGCAGCGCTTGTTGTTGCCGTAATGGAATCCAAGATGGCGGCCTAGCGGTAATTTAATGATACACAATAATTTTAAAGAATTGTTTAGCAATACATTGAAATGTATTTCAAATGAAGGATATAGGAAGAGACTGAGAATAACCAAGACCAATCAATAAATAATGAATATCAATGTAATATAATAAAAAGTAACATATACTAATAATAGTATTATATGCAGTATATAATAATCTTATAATATAATTTAATAGTAATTATATATAATATATATATATTCATATAGTATGATTTAATAATTATTACATGTAATAATCATATAATATAATTTAATAGTAATTATAAAAAAGAATAATCATCGTATCATAATAAAATAAAAAAATAATGCATAAGAATACTCATATTGCATAATAATTATAAATAAATAACATAACAATTATAAATAAATAATATGTAATAATATATTTACAAATAAATACAAAAAAAAAAATTATAAATAACGAATATTATAAGATTATTACATATAGTAATAATTGCATTTTTATATTACATTATTAATAAAATAATTACATAATATATATTTAAATAACTAATGAATAACAATTACAAAGTACTGAAAACTTGCAATATTCTAAAAGCTGCAAGTTCCTTCAACGAATTTCATTGAACAAGGAACGTTAAAAAAAAGCATTTTTAAAACGTAAAATAAAGCGGAAGTAAACGATTTATAGCGATAATTAAAAGTACAACACTCATTCTTTAAAAAAAAATAATAATAACCTAGAACTCACCCATATTAGAAATATCCATATTCGAAAACACGCAAATTAAAACAGAAGACGTAAATAATAGAACAATTATACTGAAAATGGTTACATTTTTTAAAGAAATCGAATTAAAATCGTCTGAAATTAATAGGGTTATCGCGGGAAAAAAACAATAAAAGTTATTTCTAATATACTTTATCCCCATGGCAACCACATCACCAGAGGATAAAAATATCAAGGTAACCATATTGTAATGTTATCGCCCATATTGGCGAACATAAACAACTTGGTGCGTGCCCCTTAATATCAAACTAGCACCCACAATTTTATTATGTTATTTACGGTTGTATCTTATTAACGCTCAAAAGACACTTCTACAGTTTTTCATTCAAAGGTGCTTTGGCAAAAACAGCATCATTTTTTAGTTCAGAACATGCAGTTAGAGCTACTAAGGCATTTTAAATGTTCATCATATACTGCATTAAGCATTTCTCTTGGAATAGTTGTGGATAGTCCAACTTTAGGAGCACAGCGAAATATAGCCTCATTAGGCATTGTCTTTAAACCAGAATGAAGTGCCCTGTTTTTTATTAACTGAATAAATTTGAGGCTATGACTCCATGAAGTGGATTGGCTGTCTTACATCCAAGTATTTAACATGTTTTCGATGTCTTGATTGGCCCTCTCACAACGCAACGTTGACTCTGACAATATCTGGGTTTGCCACGTACTATCTTAAGTTCTGGCCAAGTTTCTTCCAAGTCGTCTATAACTTTATTGCAGAACTCCCTTCCCTTGTCGGATTGCATTACACGTGGGGCACCAAAATAATAAAATAATATCGAGCAAATGCATTGCGACCTCTTCTGCTCTTTTTGTTGGGAGATATCTTAAAATTACAAACTTCGCCAAATGATCTCGGTAAACAAAAATAAATTTATAGTTTCTATCAGAATGAGAATGAAAATCTATAAGATCTACTTGACATCTTGCATTCAGATGTGCAAACACCATGGGCTTAACCTCAATCCTTTTCTTTCTTATATATTTCGTTTTTGCTGACAGGGTTCACAAATACTCCAGAACATGCTTTATGCAAAGCTTTATGTTATTCTGAACAATTTTTTATAACGACAATTCAATTCTTTAATCATGTGGTCTCTACCACCATGCCCAATAAAAAACATGTGTTTCATGTAAAATATCAAAGAGCATGTCACTTGAACAATAAAATATCACATAAGGTTTTGCATCTCTAACTGGCACAATTAATTTTTCTACTTCTAAAACTTTAAGTATATCATAACGATGGAGTAACCAATAGTCACGTAGTACTTCTTTCTGTGTTGTTCTAGCACTTTTTACTTCTGTAATCAAAGTTAATAATTTTTCACGAGTAAGTGCAGTACTGTTTTAAAAATATTTCTTAATATTCCAAAATGTAAAATGCTGTAAATTGTGCTTCTAAAAGCAACGGAATGAAGCGTACATACAAGCACACAATTGCAAAGCAGCTATAAGTGGTTCAAAACTGACTAAAAGCAGCTGGAATCAGTTCAAAGAACTTTCGAGAGCTGTATTTCGTACTTTAACTATCAAGTAATCAGTATTCTAATAAATACCTAGTTAAATCGTAGAACTCAATAGTTATATACACTTTAACTGACTTGTCTAGTTATTTCATGAAATACCTAGTTATTCTATGAAATAACGGATTTCACACTTAACGGAAACATATATATCATAATAAAAGATTAGAGGAATTATTCCCTTCTATAGATGTTAAATATTCTCATCTTTTTACCCCAAAATTTCACAAAAACTTCTAATGAATTAACTATCATTAAAAAGTGCACAGATATAAATTATTATATGAAATATAAGATTTTTTTCGTTTTCAGTTTTGACTTGCAAGTCTCTTCAACTCAACAGACAACCACTGTGTGGAAAGGCTGATGCATCTTAATTCTGTTGAGGCTCAAAAATTCCTCCTGTTGGCCATTCGAAAAGAAGGGTGCCAGCTAAGGCGTAATCCTCATCACTTGAACATGGTTCAAAATTACAAAGTCTATCACAAATACTCTTCGTTTAGCTTTATAATGGGACATAAATAAACACTCATAAGACTCAATGGACACTGAAGATATGCTTATAGTTTTTTTTTATAAGAAATAAGATGTGTTTAAATTTACTTTTATTTATACACAATACATATAATTTAAATAATGTTATAAAACTTAGAAAATTTTATATTCTAATTAAATTTGTATTGCAAAAAAATTATGTTACAATTTTCAGAAAAATCTTTAAATTTAATCTCAATGTGGACCTTCCTAGTAACATTTTAGTCAAATTATAAAAACATTTTTATACATAAAATCACTTATATATTTATTTTACATTTTTTTTTTTTTTTTGTATTATGTAGAAGATTCTTTAAAAAGAAAATTAATGTGTTTAAAATTAATGCTACATTTCTTCCTGTCAATTTAAATCTCTTAACAAAATATATACTACTCTCCATAAGTTAAGGTACAATCTGTTTAATATGTCTAATTTGAAAATGAATGAACATAGAAATAAAAAAATTTGGAGGAAATAAGTACAGATTTTTATTGAATGTGACACATAAATTTGCACAAGTTTCATACAAACATACTTTACAACAAAAAAGCATTGCTAAAAGAAAATTCATTACTGGAGGAGGCAAAATATTACAGACTTATGAGGAAAGATGTTTTGGAAACATTACAAAAATGGGTTATACCTAATAAGAAATATGTCCACTCAAAACTGCAAAGTATTGGTGGCATCCACATGTTCATGTTCCAGTTAAGTTATTGGATAATGTGTTGCAGCTCATGTAAGAACCTTGGAGTTGGACTTAAAACACCAACGTGTATACCAAGGTAGCACCAAATATGCTCTATCAAACTCAGGTCCGGAGTTTGAGCTGGTCATTCTATTTGTACCAAACTGTGATCCTGAAGATAATCTTCAACAAGCATAGCTCGGTAATTTTCCACATTACAGTCCATTAGAATGAATTCATTATCAGTAGCGTATGGGTGAATATATCAATCAAAAAGATTTCACTCTGATAACTCATTCAAGTCAGAATTTTCCATGGATCACATGCAGTTTAGTGAGATTTCTACACAAACCATGATTCCACCACCTCTGTAATTATTTTTCAACATTGTTGGATTGGTTGTATCTAGAGCATTGTTTCATCCGGAACAATAGACATTCTACATTTTCAACTTGGACTCCTCTAAGAAGATTGAGAAATCCACTGCAATCTGGCCCCCTAAACGAGTTCCTTTGCCCAATATAAAAGGGCATCTCTTTCAATTGCTTGGGGGAACACTCATAACTGGTCTTTTTAGATAGAGATGACTTCCATTGTAAAGGAGGTTTTTCCAATGCTTGATATACATCCAATAAATCATGTTCATCTCATTCAATAAAAAATTATTGCATCATAATCCTTTTAAATTTTAATTTATTAATGCGAAGGTAGTTTATAATAATTACAGAGGATTTACCTTTGCTTTTCGTTTGATATGTCTAAGTAGAGGAACCACACCATGAAAACCAGGCTGTGCAAGGATCCCATGAGAGTAACGTTTAAGAGTTGATCGGTGAAAATGCTTCAGTTTCAATGGACCCATATGTGTAGGAAAAAAAGGAGGACGTAATTCGATGGCCGGTATTGAATGCTGGAAAAATATTAAAACAGCAAAGTTATTATTTTTTTTCTAACTTTTTTTACTTTAATTTGATGATTGAAAAAAGATTTTTACTTACTTGAATAAGATTTCCACCAACATTAGGTTTCAAAGCAGTATCTTGAGTCATTTTAGGGTTGTAATATTCATCATTTGATATGTTAAATGGATCTTTCTTAATACTTTGAGGTGGTGGCTGGAAAAAAAGAACAAAAAACTACAGACAAATATTGGTGAATAAAAAGCTGAATAATAAAGATATAAAAATAAGATCTATAATTTTCATTTAGAATTGTTTTAAAACAATTTTTTTCTATTCAATAAATTAGAAAAAGACATTTTTTAAAAAAAAATAATGCTTTAGAAACTATAAAAAACATACTGGACTTGGAGGTTCTGGTTCAGATATAACACCAGCTTTTCCTAGGAGAATGCGAGACTTTCTCACCATATCCTAAAAAGAAAAAATATTTTTAAAACTTCCAATGTTTTATAAAATTTTATAATGTTTCACCAAACAAAAATAATTTATCCTTGCTTCAATAATTAAAAGATAGTTAGAAATGCAATAATATATTTATCAACAATAAGCTCATTAAATTACGGATTTCACCTTTTTCTCCTTTACTGGCTCATTTGATGCTATGGAATTCGGATCTGGATCATCTGGTATGCGCAAAATGATATTTTCATCATTAAGATCAAGGGTCAAAACCTTTGGTTCAGGTATTTTATCCATAGCCTAAAAAAGAAACAATTTTTGTTACATAATCCAGAAGTAACTTTGAAATCTAAGGATCTACAAGTTGCAAAAATTGAACAAAGGGAGGATATCACTGTTATTCTCTTTGAAAAAAAATATTCCAACAACATTGGAAAAGTTTACAACTGATTACTGATAAGCCAATAACACTCAGAGATTTTGCATTGAATTATTTCCAAAATGTTTAAAAAAGAGGAATAGGTAATTCACTAACATATTTGTATTATCCAAACCAGACATATAATTTTTACTAAACATGTGATCTATGTGAATAGTTTCCAAGTGATTCTTCACATTAATTTAATGAAAAACTTAAAATGCATTTTACTGTAAAAAATAAGAAAAGTCATTAACTGATCATTAAAGTAATATTGGTAATATATAACTGATAATGATATATAAGTGTGTGAAAGAAGGAGAGGGAAAACAAAGAAAATGCTTAGTGTTAAACTAATAACAGTAATCTAATCTGTTTACAGGCCAGCCTGGAAAGCAATATCTGGCCTACTCCATTTGAAAAATTGCTGCAGATATAAGCAGCAAGGGGAAAAGTTACTGCTTAATGAAATATGTACTTTCCAACTGTCAAACCAATAAATGTTGTTTGTGTAAATATAGATTAGATCTAAAAATGTGTACTTCTTATAAATGAGCTGTCACTGTTTCTAATTCGAGATGCTATGTTACACCATGTCCATGAAAGCAAAGATCTCCAAGACACCCAAAAATAAAATAGGATCTTTTAAAATCCCATGAACATTGAAATCCAAACATTTAAGGAAATGAAAGGGGAAGGCCTGTCCCAACGACACCCGGTAAAAAGCCTCCTGCCCGTTGGAGGATAAGTACTTGGGTTTGGCCACTCAATAAGCGAGAGCTGTCTGCTGTTTTCTGGAAATATTGAGTTGATGAGACCAACTTGGGCTTGTTCCAAAGTAGGTACTTAAGTGGGACGTTTCAAAATGCATTTAGTTTTATCTTTTAAATTTAGGAGCTTTCATTATAGATTAGTGTTTTGTCTTCATGCAAATTGTCAGCAGAAGCAGTCTTGGCCAAGGCATCAATTATCTCATTTCCATTAAAGGAACCCATTTAAAGCTAATAGAGTGCCTTGAAGAAAGTCATAAGATGAGATCTAAAATATTCAGTCTCAACTTGTCTCCAGAATCGTTCAATGAGAGAGAAGCTATACAAAAATTGCTAAAATCCAAATACGATTGTGTGTTAATATCCAAATGTCCTTGAAATTAAGTTCTGCAGACATCTCAATTTATTATAGGCCCTTACAGATTACAATTAGTTCAGACCTGAATATAGAACACTAGACAGAAATTTTAGTCATAACGTTAATTGCGCTATAAGGTGTCTTAGCGTGCATGCCACTTCTAGAAATACTGCTGTCACCTTTACTGTCATCAGTGTACATTTTTAGCACTGAATATGGAATACTAGTTTCCAGAGCTAAATGTCTAGTAAATGTATTTTACACAAATGAAAACATGAATGTATCCCAAAGAGATTACTTATATATATATTTTTTAAATTACAGTCTGGATAAACACTTTAAAATGTAAATGAACAAGAGATGGCTAGGATTTCTAATTCAATGGGCAGGTAATTAAAACACTCTTACAGTAAAGCTTATAATAAAGTTTAAGACTTTCATTTAAATAAAAATTTCTTATGAAATCACAATAAAACACATATGTGTGTGTGTGCATGCATGTGTGTGAAAACTTACTTCACTATTCCATATGATATCATCTTCCCAGTGCCCATGAATTAGATCCTCATTCTCAACAGGAAATATCGACCACCAAGTATCATCTTTATCTTCACTGTACTCACATTCGACTAAAATAAAACAAATGCACCATTAATTATTGAAATAATATTTATAACCTCAAAATTTATGAAAAATCATTAAAAAATCCACAAGATTGATTTATTGATTTAAATACAAACATAGTATCCTTAAAGAAATATTTACTAAATTATTTAATTTTTTTTACTAGTCTATAGTATAGTTTGATTGAATAGAGAGTAGAATTATTTCAACGAAAGACTTTTCTGACACAAAATAGACATTAAAACATTAGAGATACACAATGAAAAATTCAAAAAATAGAAAACTTCTTTAATGAGTATAAAAGTAATATTTAGTTTAATTTCAGGAGATATTCATATTTATTTCAGTAAACAGAGAAGAAACCTAATCAGCAATAAAAAGTTTAATGGAATAAACAGTAGCAAAATATTCAACAATGTTATTTTTTTTCATGACAGATAAAATCTGATCTATGAAATTTACTGAACACTATAATATAGGAACATGAAAAATCAGATCTACAGTAAATGAAAGAAAGCTGGCAAATCAGGGCTGAAATAAATAACAACATCATTCTCAATATTACCAGATTTGAATGAAAGTTATAATGAAGATTGCTGCTAGAATACTTTGGTAAATTTTAAAATACATGAAATTTTAAAATAAATGTTTGATGCATATATTTTAACAAAGATGTAAATCTAGATTTCATCAGGAGTGTGTGGCTCTAGATTTGCTCACACTGAAAAAAAAAATTCTATACCTCTGATACCTATGGTGTGAAACTTCTAAAGTGTATGGAGTAAGCAATCAGATTTCAATCAAAGGTTCAAAAAAAAAATTTCAAGCACACAAGCCAAAAGTTTTATAGACTATTTCAATTAAAATTTTAATTAGTTTTTGCTTTTCCTTTAGCAACTGCATAAAAGTGAGTATTATTTACATACACTCTATAACAAAAAAAGTGATTACAGTGGTGCTTGACTGGATCAGGTTGGAATCATGCTGACTGGGGACGTATAGTGTTTAATGACGAATCCCACTTCCAACTGTGTCTTGACGATCATCGAAGACGCGTCCGGAAACGCCCAGGGCAGCGTGCGAATCCTGCTTTTATTGTTGCACGCCACGCAGGCCCTTAACCAGGAGTTATGGTCTGGGGTGCCATTTCTTTTGACAGCCAGACCCTTTGGTCGTCATTAGAGACACACAGCACAGCGGTACATCAATGACATTCTGATAACTGTTTTGCTACCATTCCTTTCGCCTTGTTTTTCAGCAAGATAATGCCAGAGCACATACGGCACATGTTGCTATGATCTGTCTTACAGTTTGTCAAACACTTCCTTGACCAGCCAGATCGCCAGATCTTTCTCCAATCGAGCATGTCTGGGATATTGTAGGAAGGCGACTGCATCGACCAGGGAATGTTGATGACCTGGCGTGACAGCTAAAGCAAATTTGGCAAGAAATACCGCAGGAGACCATCTGGGTACTTTATGATTCTATGCCACGTCGAGTGGTAGCTTGCATCCAGGCTAGAGGTGGGTCAACACCTTATTAAGCGTGTTACTTTGTAATTCTGAAATAAATCATTTAATTTATCTGAAATTTTAATCATTTCCTATTCTGTACATAATCTTTCTACTCACCAATTTTCGTATCTATCGGACAACTCGTTCTTGGTGGGTCGTTTTTTTTTTTTTTTTTTTTGTTATTTATATATATAAAGTCTGATAAATCTAAGCTTATACATGTCCATCTCTATACATATAACTATTCACTAAAAGCATTTAATTGCTTATTTCTGTTATATTTAACAGTACCTAAACACAGTCATTATACACATTACTGAATATATCAAAATACACGAAAATGATGCATATGTTGTAATTAATATTTTATTTGTTCAAATCTTCAGTTCATAGTTTTACCATTTAAGATATTTTAGACAAACTTCTTTAAAGATACTCTGCATTATAGTATTGCCAAAAGAAACTGATTGTTGCTGTAACTTGAAACATACACTGACTACTCTATAACGACGTCACTGGTCTCCTTCATTAAAGAAGAGGCAGTCGGCCACTACCTTGACATAGATGAAATGTAATGAATGAAATTATATATCCTCAGCACACCAGGGCAGTGGAGATGGTATGGAAAATGGGCCCCTGGAATTTTAAATTTAAACACTGCAAATGGCATAGAAGATTATTAATATTAATTAGCATTAATTATGAAATGAAAAACTGGGATTAACAATTTCTAAGAAACAGTATAGCTTTGGCAAAATCTTTGATTGAGGGTCATAGATCACATTTGATAAATTGCAGAGCTGAAAATACTAAATTGAGTAGCAGGAAGAGCTGTTACTGTTAGGGTTACTTCTTTCAACTTTTCAGGATAGATTTGTATAAGTTGTAAAAGAGGTGCCTTGCAAAAGTGATCATATTTCTCTATTTCTTCAAGGGCTGTGTAGAAATCTAGTTTGTACGTTTTTCATTTTATATATCTAAAGGCTCTTGGTTTTTTATCTTCATTTGCTTAGCCTTAACCTTTTAAATATTTTCCTAATATTTTTCAAACTCTAATTCATAATAAAAAAATAAATAATAACTCGATCATTTTTTTCCCCATTCCATTTTAATTTTATTTCAAATATAAGCTGTCCAACAAAAACTGGAATCAAAGTAGACGTGTTTTTAGGGAATCCAGCTCCAATTCATTTTACCCAAAAATCTGACCGACTCCAACTCCACAGCCCTGCCCTGCACACTCAACATTGCAGATCGAGAAATGTTAAATTCCCTAAAAATTTCTGAAATGAAATGCCCCATGCATCTATAGCTTCAACAAGCATTTTGTGTTCATAGTTAGTTAATTCCCGTCCTGCGGCAATAATCATTTAGAAAACCTTTCATATGATGCACTCTACAAATGAAAGCTCTGAAAATACATTGCCCATTTATACATTTCTTATACAAATTTTATTGAAAACAAAACAATAATGGAGCATAATATTTTTTTTCTTATTTATTTACAATTACGGTTAAAATGTATCTTTAATTTTCTGTTTCTATCTCTCTTCTTTATTAATTGGCCCAATATTTTCCTCTGCACTCCCTCCCTCAATAGACCTTAATCTGACTTTGGTCAAGGCAAGATAGTACAGATTTGAATGCAACACCAATGATGAAGATTTGTATTAATAATAGACAAAAAGAGAGACTAGTACAAATGTTTTATATAACAATTCATATATTTACCTTGTTCACTGAAAGCAGAAGCTGTGCGATTATGACTAGATGGTACCCAGCCAGCAGCATTATTTCGATTATTCAATTTAGCAAGTACCTGCAAAATTTTCTCCACCATTACACATTATATTGAGACTTTTTTTTTTACACAAAAATGAAAAACGTACTTATACAAAAAAAAAGTTTAAAAATTGACAGAAGTAAAATATATTATTTTATAACGATAAAAATTACTACAAAACTAAAACTACATTCATTTTGCCAAATCAGCAATTTTGAAGATTTTAATAAAAATCTGTTACAAGATTTAAAGCTATTATCATGTAATAAGTTGATTTTTAATAAGTAACACTAAATACCCTTTTTTAAAAAGTTACAAAGAGTTTTAGAAATAAAAAATGTCCAATATATCACAATTTTTCTTTTCAATGAAAGTTTCCTTTTCCCATACAACAAAAACTAATAAATAGCTTTCACCAAAGGAAACAGAAAGAGATAAGAAATTCACACATCATCAATTAGCAAAACACAGTAGGAAGTCATCTATATTTATACCAAATGTGACACATTGTTTCCATATACTGAATTTCTACAAAAAAAAGAGAGTAGAAGTTACTACATTTGCCATAGAATTTTTAATTGGCTCCAATATCTATCTAAGATTTATATTTAATAATTAGGTTCTAAAGATTTAATTCACAGAATTATATAGATTCATCAAGGAATTTAAACAAAAGTTATTTTGTATTTATTTTCCATTTATTTTTATGATACTTTTAAGCGATTCTGATCATTTTTCCATCGTGTCATTCTTATGGCGTTAACTACATATCGCATTTTCTTGTTTCTTGCTTTTCCATGTATCTGTACAAAAAAATTTTCAAAATTTTATATAATTATTCATACTATTACAAAATTTTCAAATAACTGAAATAAATTCAACAATTGAAAGTTCAATATTTTAACTTATCAACTAATAAGTTAATTTATAAGTTAAATGGAACCTAAAACAATAAAATAGGGCGGAGGGGGAATAATTTTTTAAAAAATTTATAAAAAGATTTTTATTTATTTTTATTCATTTATGTATTTATTTATATTCCTCTATTCAAGAAAGAACAATGCTTCTGTTTATTTCCAAGCAATTTGATTGTTCAAAGAATTTTATCCCTCTAATTCTACAATCAAAAAAAATTAACCAAACAGAAATGATTGTGGAAAGAACACACTTTTGAGGTCAAAAAAGTATATAACCAAGGATTACACAAATAATAGCCAGTTTCTAACACTTACACCATTAAAATTCGTGAGTAAGCAAACGTATGTATGTTTTAATCTGTGTGATCTCACTAACACCAAAACACAGAAACGTGCCGAAGGTACCAAAAGTGGAAAATAATCCAAAAAATCTATTTTTACCATTTAAATTTAAAAATCCCAAACATATTTATTAATTAAAAACGGTAAAATGCGTGATTGGTCAACAACCCCTATATGCCATTTACCGCGCAGCGAGGTCGAAAGATGGACGGGGAAAAGATTTCAGACCCATCATTTTTAAAACTAACATCTCACCTTCTGTATCGAAATCACATAAAAAAAATTCCAAAATTGGACAGACCATTTATTTCACCACGACATATTTTTTTTTAAAAAAAAATTAACGATATTTTGCATTTCTCGCGACTTTTTCAAAAATTAGTCAATTCTGACATGTTTTTATGAAAATAATTTTTCAACTGCTATGTACCTATTTTTCATACTTGGGATCAACCAAGCTTACGTGCTGAAAAAGTGTACGATTTGCTTTTTTAGACCCGGTGTTTAAAGAATCAGAATCTAAAAATTCTTTTAACGATTTTTCAAAAACTAGTCAAAATTTAACATAAACATTTAATAACTACACAAATATAAAAATAATCCTACGAAACGTTTTTTCCATCTGCGAAACCTTATAATCCGTGTTTAAACCGAAAATTGAAATTTTACCTAAACACTGCGAATTTTTGTTTTAAAAAAAGTGCGTTTTTCATCTAATAGGCTTTTTTCGAGATTTTACCTATACAAACTCTATTAAAAAAATTTTGTTTAAAAATTACCACAGTTTGTAGTCGACATGTTACATTTGAAAGAATTAATGATAGACATGACATGATAGACAAATCATTAAAATAATTCATTCATTATTTTTCTTCTTCAACCAAATTTATATTCTTTTAGAAAAAATCAAAGTGTTAAAGCTGTACAATTACTTGTATATGTGGTGATTTTGGTTTTATCTTACCGGGTTTCGGAATCAAGATTATAACTGTTTGCCTATGTGACTCTGTGGGACCTTATCATTCTTAAATAATCATTGAAAGTAATGTAGAATAATGTTAAATTTTGTAAAGGAATATTTTCTAGGAGAAAAAAAATAATATTGTAAACATATTTTGTAATATTGTAACATATTTTATTGACAAACAAGTAAACAAACCTTATGTTTTACTTCATCCCCATTCCAGATTACGTCATCCTCCCAAGCGTATTGAGTGACCATAAAATAGGCGTCATCAGGATAATCATCAGCAACTTCTTTTGTGTGTGTTTCATCCTCTGATTCACTAGGCTTAAAAGTAATTTCATTAGTAACAATCTGTGGTATTAAGTTTATTTAAATACATTTTTCAGCATTTGAGAGAGAAAAATGTAATTAACTGTAAAAGAACAGTTGAAAACAGATTGAAAAATTGTTCATCTAAACAAAAACAAAATCCATCCCATCTATATATATCACTCCTTTTTTAACATTTCCTACAAGTCAGACATCTAGGCATGCCTTAAAAAGGTTATCCACATTATTTTCTACTTTTGAGATATTCATTTCGCAACCTTTCCTATTGCAGAAATTTGACACATGCTTAAAAAACATAAGGATTCATGTTCTTTTCTAGGAATTCCAAATAAAATAATGTATCAAATTTAATTAGGCTTGTCAAGCAACTGCTTCTAGTTCTTGTTTTTACCAGTAATTATGTTCACAAAAAATGTGTTCTTTCTACTTATGTTGCAGTTGCTTTTTATCACTTTTCTGATTTTCAGATGTTACAAAATGTCTTTCAAAAAGACTTTTGTCTATTAAGTGCAGAAAGGTAATAGATTAGTAATCATTTTTGTTTCTCTGTATATAACATTGTCATCCTTCAAATATTTCTCTAAAAAGACATTTTTAATAGGACAAGTGAAAGGTTAGAAGGAAAAAAAATTTTTTAAAAGAAAGACGCATTTCAGGATATGTTTATTTTTTAAATAATATGTCAACTTTTTTAAGAATGTGACATATTATTTAAAAAAATAAACATATCCTGAAATCCTTTTCTTTTTAAAATTCTTTTAAATAGAAAATGCATGCATATGTTACACATATGCACACATTTTATATGTGTTTCACATACTTTTTCGATAGGAGAAATATAAATTTTAAAAATTTATGCTTGTCTCTTAAAATTTGATATATACTTTGTTTCTTCATAAGTAGCAAATGTTCAAAATATGTGATTCACAGCATAATCAAGAGAACCTCTTTTTAGGCTTAACTATTTGATATGACAACTTAATGAATTTCGAAGAATACAAGAAACAATCATTTGAAAAACAAAGATATATTACACTTCAAACAATTCATACAGCAGTTAAAATTAATGATTTGTGAAGAATATGTACCTCCTTCAATCGAAATCCATAATCAAAACCTTCTCCACTTTCAGGAACATTCAACATGTCATACCATAGTTTTGATGGACCTAACCTCCAAGCAGCAAAGCCAGGAGAAAGCTCATTACTTTTATATGACTCATTGTTGTTGCCCATTCTGTTTTTCTCTTCTGGTTTCATAAGTTTTGCCTACAAATTACATATACAGTTACATATACATTACATGTACAGTTACATATATAATCAGTAAAAACTCTTAAAAAATAATATAAATATTTACATAATACTTCTGCTTTTAAAAAAAATCATAAATCAGTGGTACATGTAAAGGCCTCTCTATGGCCTTCAAATATTCTTGCACCTTCAAATGTTTAATGGTAAAGTTCAACTTAAAAATTTCTTCCATGGGCTTCGACATACAAGAGGCAATCTAAAAGGAAATGTTCACTGGAAATAAACTAAAAAGTACTGCTGATTTCTAATATGAACACCGTTTCTTGAAACATGACTTATTGTATTGTATTGTATTTATTAATTAGTAATGTTTTGTTCTTCAAATTTACCCATAAATTAATGGATGGGCTGTTGTATATCTTAAAAACAAGAGCTAATAAATTTCATTTACATATTCTTTTTTTTTTTCGTTGCTGTTGCCAAGTGTAATCCGTAAAAACTCATTAGAAATTATAAATATTTACATAATACTTCTGCTTTAAAAAAAATCATAAATCCGTGGTATGCGTAAAGGCCCGTCTATGGCCTTCAAATATTCTTGCACCTTCAAATGTTTAATGGTAAAGTTAAACTTAAAAATTCCTTAAAAGCAGTTTTTTTACTTATAATTTCAAATTTCAATGAGTAAAAGTCGGAACTCAGAGAAAAATTCAGTGTACGAAATTAATGCGTGCATAAATTTCTTAAGAAAAGAACTGCCATCAGAATAAATGAATAAGCTCAAAACATAATTGTCATGCTATTAAACTACTGCAAATAAAAAACTTTTTACAACATCCCAAACATAAGCTCTTAACCCATAATATAAACAAAAAGCATTAATAATTTTTATGTGGGTTCTTGATGATCAGCTGCATATTACTAATAAAAAAAAGCTAATTTATTACATCACATTACAAGGCACAATACAAGAACATTACACTTATATACAGATTAATTATGCATTATATTCCATACCTCACGAGATATTTTTATACTCAGAATAGTTCCATTAGTTATCAACCTTAGATCTGCTCACAGTTAAATACACCACATCTACTCCCTCCTTAAAGATCAAGTCTCTTAGGTTGGTCATCTGATTCTTCCGGAATGCCTAGGTAAGAACCAATAGCTTTAGCTGAAGTCGGTGATGCAATATCAGTTGATGTCACATTTGGTACGAAAGATATCCCTTCTTTCTTGTAGAGATCTTGAGAAGAATTTTCTGCTGTTTCTGCATGCTGAAGATTTGGATTATTTCCTCGATCATCTGCTGCTGGAAATCACATGCGAATGTTTGGAATGACCTTCTCCTGCACTTGATCACCTACTGGACGGATCTGATCAACATGTCATCTCACCAAGGTTCCTTGAACATCGATGGTGTAGTGGAGTACACCCTCCTCTGGTTTATAATTGTACCAAACTTCTATCTGGTATTAGCAACTCTAAACTCTAACACACTCGATCTCCAACATCAAATTTCCTATCCTGGAATTCGAAATTATAATTTCGTAGTCTATCTTGAATCTATGTTTTCATACAAGGTAAAAGTAAATCTATCCTGGTTCTAATGTGTCTTTTTTAAGAATAACACAGCTGGACTATGTGTTGTAATAACATTAGGAGCTTTTCGGTATTGTAGTAAAAATGTACTCAACTTCTGTTGAATAGTACCTTCAAATTTCTGCATAGCTCTTAATTACTTTAAAGTAGTTATGTAGCGTTCTGCCTGTCTATTACAAAAAGGTTTAAAAGGTCTACTAGTTTAGTGCTTTATACCACTTCCTTGCATAAATCTCTGGAACTCAAAGGATATAAACTGAGATCCATTATCGCAACCAAATGTTCAAAACTACTTCGAAGACATTCAATACTTTTCTTAGTTGTGGTTGTCCTCATGGGATATACTTCTAACAATTTGGAATGAGCGTCAACGATCAGTAGAAACATGTGTTTAAAAATTGGTGCAGAAAAATCTACATGAATACGTTCCCAGGGCATATTGGGATATTCCAAGTAATGAACTTTAGCTTTTGTGGGATCAGTCTTATGTCTCGCAAAATCGACACATTATTTCGCGGCTTCTTCGATATCTTTATCCATATTTTTCCGATTGACAAATGATGTAGCTATAGCAAGGGTCGGCAACCTGTGGCACACAGTACAATTCTCAGAGGCACTCCGCACTACTCTATAAATTTGTTAATTTTAGAGTGGATAGTAGTTGATAAATTTGTAACAGACCTCTTATTTAACAAACATCTTCAGAATCAGATTTTTTCGTAATTCCGTAAATGACCATGAAAGGTAACTTTAAAGATAATTTTACAGCTATTTTGTAAATTATTGAATGCCCCATTACTGGAGAGATTTAATTTTTTGAAAAGAGAAAATTGCATGCTGTTTAAAATCTAATTTCGTAAATTGTTTTACCCCATTGAACATATGACCTATTATGTTCCAATGGATAACATTAGAGAAGGGAATAAAGCATGGAGAAACATTAGACCGAGAAAACGGAAGGCGAATTTTTGAATCTCAAAACCATTGGTATAATTTTTTTGAGAGATTAATTGATATCATAAATTTCTTAGCCTATCATAATCTGAAGTTTAGAGGTCACAGAGAATCTCTCTCTCTCAAAACAGACGAAGACACTAAGAATTCTGGAAACTTCGTAGACTTATTTAAACTGATATCTAAATATGATCCTACATTATGGTAACACATAAATCGTATTGATAATAAACAACTTGCACACCATTATCTAAGCCACGATATTCAAAATTAATTGATCACAATCATGTCAAACACAGTTACCACAGAAGTGATTGGTAGGATAAAAGAGGCAAAATATTATTCTTTTTTACTCGACTGCACTACAGACTGTAGTAGAATTTAACAAATGTAGGTCACCTTAAGATATTGTAGTACATCAACTGGAAGTATAGAAGGCAACATGATTGTAATTCTTGCTGCCACTGAAACGACAGGAGATTATTTGACCAATGCAACACTGGGAGAGTTGGAAAAAATTGGCTTAGATATTCAGAACTGTCGTGGACAAGGATACCACAATGGAGCAAATATAGTAGGCATAAATAGTGGAGTTAAAACTTGAATATTAAGCATAAATCCCAGGGCATTTTTCATTCCTTGTAGTCATAGCTGGAATCTCTTATTGATAGATGCAGCTAATTCATCAGTGGCAACAAAAACATTTATTATTTTTTTTTTTTTTGGTTTCCTTCAAAAAAATTTTTTTTTTTTTTTGCTGTTTCTAGAGTATTGACAAACTGGATTCGGAAAATGCTTGTCTGATGCTCGTAAGTCAAGCAGTTATGATTTGCCAAAAGATTTTAAAACTAAAAGAGTAGCGAAAAAGAAAAAAATATTTTAATTATGAAGGTGGTCATCAACCTATAGAGTCTGTCAAAAGCCGGCAAGAAACAAGACTTTTTTAATACCATTATTGATTCTGTGATAAACAATATGGATTCAAGATTTATGTCTTTAAATCAACATTTTGAAAATTTTGGTTTTCTCTATGACTTAAACAAGTTAAAAAATATTCCAAAAGAGCAAATACTGAAAAACTGTCAGGAATTACACACAGTCCTGGAAGTAGGTGAGAGCAGTGACTTCCAATTTTACGAATTATATGAAGAATTGCAAAATATGACCCCAAATTTACCCAACATCATTACAGACGTGAAACATCTTCTCCAAAATGTCACAGAGAACAATTTGAAAGAAATTTTCCCAAATATCTACATTGTCTTTCAAATTTTGTTAATAATACCTGTAAGTACCACTTCTATTGAGAGGAGCTTTTCAAAATCAAAGCTGATAAAAAATTATGTAAGAAACACAATAGGTCAGAGAAGACTTTCAGCTTTGGCAGTTTTATCTATTGAAGCAGATATAGCAACTAAGATAAATTATGAACCAATCATTAAGGATTTTAGCAAAACTTAAAGTAGAAAATTTCTGTTTCTTTAATTTCTTTTTTCATTATTGTTTAATGTAAAAAAGAAATTTAAGCAAAAAGTTTGGTTTTTTTCTTTATGAATAAAAATTGGTTTTTTATTTTATAAACCCTCTTCTTAAGCCACCAGAGGGCCTCACGAAATGTATCTTGCCCACATTAAGTTCAGGTCTCGCGCCGCCACTGGTTGCATATTACTATTAAGCTAATTTATTACATCACGATATATAAGGGACAATACAAGAGAAAATTACATTTATATACAGATTAATTATACATTCTATTCTATATCTCATGCGACATGCTTCGGCATTTCTATACTTGGAATCATTCCGTCATACTTGCAGTTATAAGTCTTATAACTGGTTATAGTCAAATACACCACAGTCTGAAAGATAAAAGCTTTCTTTACATCAATATTAACATCAAAGTAATACAAAAAAAAAAACCATGCATTTAATTTTAAATCCTTATTAACTTCAAAAATAATTTACTTCATCATCAGATTCTACTTCTTCTGGAAGTGGTGGTTGGGACGTGGAATTGTCCACAGAGATATTTTTTATTATTCTGAACACATTTGAATCTTCTGAATTTTTCTTTTTCCTTTTTACACCTCTCCAAATCTGTGGTAAGCTACTAGGTTTTCCAGGACCAAACAGGCGTGAAAATCTCAATACCTTCAATAAACAGCAGAAAATACAACAATCACCACAAATTTCACAAAAAAACTAATAAGAATTAAACTAATCAATTTTTCAACCAAAAAAGTTACATAAAAATTTATATGTATAATACGAGGGTTGGGGCATAAGTTATGGCAACTATTTTTTTTTCTTGTAGATATGCGAACGGATCACAAACCTATATGTGTCATGTGGAAGTTCTGCATGCATAATGTGTATGCAGAACATCAGATGGCTCTGCAATAGCTGGAAGTAGCTCAGTGAGGGCTGTGAAATCAGTCAGTTGGTGAGTGCCATGCAAGATGGAAGTAACCCATGTTGAACAGCGCACTTACATCAAAATAGCCGTTCTCTGAGAGAGAAATGTGATGGAATGTCACAGTGAATTAGTGGAAGCCCTTGGGAATAATGCCCTACCATATCGTACAGTAGCATGGTGGATAGGAAAATTTCAGCAAGGAACCAGTGATGAGCAACGTTACAGACGACCAGTCAGTGTGCAGACCAACTTGGCACATGCCGTCATCGAGCAGCTCATGGCTTACATTAAGGGTCATGGACTACATTAAAAGTCTTTAGGCCCAAGTTTGTCGTGTCACATTTTTGTCTACTGTGTTGTTATTCTTTTGCACCGTGAAGGCCATATATTGCCCTGTATACTATCATAATAAAGTAGTGTATTACAATATTTCAGGGCTATCCATTGTCCACACATGTAGTTAACCCCTTGAACTTTCATCTGTATATGTCACATTTTCCAATCGGACTGGTATCTTCAAGAAAAAAAAGTTGCCATGACTTTTGCCCCAACCCTCGTATATTCATTCCACATACAATTTAAAAACTGAATCAAAGATATTTAAAATATCATAAATATCAAAAACACATACCTGGTGATGTCGAAATTCAGGGAACAATTTAGTAACATCCATATTTTTGTACTTTGACGGCAACATTGCAGCAAGAGGAGTGTCAAGCTTCTTTTCTCCAATGATTTCAATAAATGGCACAGTAGGAGTAGTAGGAAGTGGCACACACATATCAAAGTCTTCTGGCTCTTTTTTTATGATAATATTAGAGAGGGTTGAATTGACAGGAGCGATATTCCAATCATATGGAATGTTTTCGTTATAATCCTTGGGTGGTGGCAAAGGAGGAGGTGGCATCAAGTCTGCATCACTTGGTTTTACATCGATTTCATCATAAGAAGGATCGCATATTTCTTCTGTAAAAGAAAAAAAAAGTGTGAATTTCTTCTGTGATAAAAATGTCGACTAGGTGGAAAATTTAAAACTTAAAAAAAGTTACATAAAAAACAACTTTTATATATATATATATAATGTTTTGCAAAAGACGATTGAAAACATTAAATATACTTTTAAAAAATTGCAAAATGAGAATAATCTAACTGATTGTTAGACACTGATGAGCAAATTTTTCTAAGAATTAAAATATACCTAATTTAAATAAATGAAATATAAAGAAATACATCCAATTTTTGCATATTTCATTTCATTTTCCAAATTAATGCTGCATTTGCAACACAAGTAAGAAATTAACGTAATTTTTAATTCATGACTCTGATGGAAATGCTACAAAAAAAGTATTTTTCTCCAAATTTTCATATCATGTTACATATTTGAATCCAGATCAGATACAATATATAAATTTTTTTAACTATTATTCAGCACTAATACACAAAAAAGGTCAGCAAATTTGATAGGGTAGAGGGTTAACAATATTATCAACTATGGTAATGGAAAAGTTACAAATAAAAAGGAAGTTATTTCTAAAAATAGTTTATTGAATAAGAGACAGCTGAAAATTTAAAAATATGTTTAAAAAACAATTAAACTCAAGCCTCTTCATTTCACTAGTCTTTTACAACCCCATATTCATGTAAACTTAGATTTTTTCTCTCGATTTTTTTAAAAGACATAGAAACTCATTTTAACTTGAAAAAATATACAAAATTGCAAGCACTCAAATCAATGTTAAATTTCCAGTAAAATTAGGCTTCATATTTTTGTTTTTATAACAAGAGATCGTGACTAACAATTTCGTCAATGATACAAAGACATCAGCAAGTAAAATAATTGTCATGAGAAATATGACTAGAATTCTAATAATCAAAACAAATTTACTGCACTTGAGCTGCAACAGATTTAAAGATGACAAATGTAAATAAAATAAAAGCAAGGAATAACAACTTTTATCATAATTTGTCGGTTCATAAGCCTTTACTATTTTTTTTTTTTATAAACCAAGCACAGACTTAAAAAGGCTGCTAAAAATATAACTTTGAATTTTGTTTTAAAGAAACAATTAAAATTATGCTGGAAATACAGAATTAACCTATCATTTAAGTTATTAACATTTCAAAACTTAGTTATTTCCTATTACAAAAATTATGCAAAAAGAGAAAATATATATCTCTAACAGGCTTTTCATGGAAGGAGGGGGTTGAAAGTCCAACATTCACGTATCTTACCGATACGCCTCCAAACATATTCTTTTGATTTTGTGGACTATCGGGAACAAAAAAAAAGTAAAAATAATTATTGAATAAATATTTAGCATTAATTAATAAACTAAAATATTACTAACAAGTACTTAATTAAATGTTACGTACAATATACAAAGGATTATAATCAATCGGCCAAGAAAAATAAACAGCCATGGAGGAGGGAGGGTGTTCGCATCCAGGGACCCTTCCCCTCTTGTGTGCGCCAGATTACATTTACACTTGTTAATACTTTAAATGTGGCAGCGGTGTAGTCGCTCTGATTTTCTACTTTTTGTATGATAGTTTTCCTACAGTGTTCCTGTGATGCTTTGATCAAATAAATTTGTGTTCATCCATGAATTGGCTTCTCTGATTTTCCGAGCCTTTCTGACAGGTAGGGGCTTTTTTTATTTGTCCATTTAAATGAATAATTATTCGAGAAGGAACAGCACTTAATTTGAATGAAAATAAGATATCCAAAAAACTTAAGATGGGGAAAAACTTGGTTTTCTTAAAATTCAGCGTTCAAAATAATATAAAAACACTTACTTATAATTTAAACTTTTAAAAATCGGAAGTGTTTCAATTATATTTCGAGTTGCTCGTTTGTCCGTACAAAAAAGGATTTAAGAAATGTTCTGCAACAAAATGCGTCATTTTCTCTAAAAGGAAAGAAAACTTCATTGGGAAATTCAGGCAAAACTTAAGTGCATTCATGCAAAAAAAATATTCAGTTACAAAGGAAATAAAAGTATACATTTTTGAAAAAATTTCACTCGTGTACAACTATATTTATAAAATGCATTTATCTAGTCACCTAAATAACCACAACACTTGAATTAATACAAACTCAGTGGCGCAACCAGCCATGGGGGCCAGGGCCTACTGTTCCCATCCCAGTATACGTGACCATTGGGCGCTGAGGTGCATGAGCAGATGTTCTGATAAGGTGATCAGTCTGAAGCGAGACCCCCAGTGTTTAAGTCCTCAAGCAAGCTTGGTACTCATTTACCGACCCACTATAGTAGGAATGAAAGGCTGAGTCGACCTTGCCCAGCCCGGGAATAGAGCGCGGACATGTGGTGTTGAAGCGCGATAAGCTACCACTCGACCACTGGGCCTTACACTCCAATTTATATAAGCATATATTCTAATGACTTCGCACTAATAGGTCAAAGAAGGCTAAACCTAAAAAAGCGGTTAGTAAACCATACAAAAATAACCTTTTTATATATTTTATTTTAATATACGTTTACAATAATCACAATCAATATTCAAATTCCTCATATTAGCGTGTGACCGTGGTAGCATAGTGGTCAAAGTAACGGACTCGTGGCTGTGGCGTGTCATGAGTTCAAGCCTAGTACCGCTGAAGACTCGCCATGCAGAGGAGGCCGATGCACGTTAAAAATATCGAGGCCTCCCATTGTTGTGATGTGGAAGTTAGGAGAGAGGGATGCCAGCTCAGGTGTCGTCCTCGTCACTTGATCATGGTTCAAAACCATGAGGTCCATCACCAAAAGCCCTCAAGAAGCTGAACAGTGCAACATTAATATTCACTCACCCTCACATTAGCATGGTATGAAGAGAGGGAATGAGTGCTTATTATAAAGCAATACGAGGGCTATTGTCGACGGACCACGTAATTTTAAACCATGGTCAAGTGACAAGGACGACATCAGAGCTAGCTACCACGGCCTCGATGAAAATCTTAAGAGAATTGTTATTAAAGACAACTTGCTATTAGTAATGAATCTTGTCGGTAAAGGGCCGTAGGTAGCCTAGTGGTTAGATTATCGGACTCCAGACCGAAGGGCCTGGGTTCGATGCCACCAAATACCCTTCGAGTACATGATCGTTAAGGCTGTTTTCGACTAATGTTAAATAGGACTCAAATGATGAATATTTTTTCATATATAAAAGTACTCAAACATTAATATTATATTCTGGCTTCACACTATCCTATAGAGAATCACTTATTTTATCATACTACTCATTTTTATACGAGTTTTGACACATTTTTTCTTTTATAAAATGTGTTTCGCATTTTTTCTCCTATACTATAATACTAAATGAGCTATCCCTTTACATGTTAAATGGAAAAACTAATTATTTATAAAATATTCTGATATTTTAAAAACACTATACTATAAACAAATGCAGGAGTTACAATGTGCCACAAAGCTTTATAAAAATTGAAGGATTTTTTCTGTCCAAAAATGTGCTCCGCGCTAAAGTCACGCTCTTGTACATATGGCGAAAACAGCCTTAAATAAGTGGGTCCGAAAGACAAGTGGGCGGTCGCAGCAAAACCACGGGTGCAGGGAGCTGGAGAATTTCTCTTCCCTGCAGTTCCATGCCTTAATTGTGGAGATGGCGATAGGTGGTGTCGCCATTTATCATGTAGAAGTCCAATCTGTCTCAGGCTCTGGCAACTTACATTCCTTCCCTCCGGGAAGGACCCGACAACAATAATCCTTTCTGTATCAGAAGCCTATGATTAAAATTTAGTGTTATGGAATAGTGTTATGGTCGCCAAAGCTCTTAGGATTTTATATATATCTTTTTTTCATAAAATAACTTGTTCGCCATTAAAAAATAGTTTAACGCATAGTATGTGAAATATAATCAAGATAAAAAATACATACTGCGAAAAACTTTTTGATTATTTAATTTTGACCAATAAAACCATTTATATTTGTTTTGCACGCATTGGTGATAGTTCGTCAAAGGCCTAGCATATGCGAGTTTAGAGTGTTTTAGTAACGAATGCGCAAGCGTTTTATTTTAATCTCAACCATGGGTTTTGCCAGCCTCGCCGGCTTCAGAATGTCAACCATTCTATACGAATTGGGGAGGTTACGTTGACCCCCCCCCCCTTTACTCAAAAATATATACGGTATTATGTATGCAATTAACAAAAGGTGATGATCTCAGAAGTGAACTCAAAATGACTACATCCAATAAATAGATTATAGCTAATGTATGTATAATTTACCGCGTAATTACATAATGTTCTTCTTTTTTATTTTGTTACTTGATTAAAATTTCTATATTATTAAATTCAACTTATTGCGGATGTTTCTTACTGCAAAACAATAATATACTACAAATACAACAGATATAGAAGTACCCAAGCGAGTGTAAACTTGGTGTAATGTTTTTGGGGTCGCATCAGGGGCATAGCTACCACCGTATCAATGATACGGGGCCCCCAACACATGCTGAAAAGCAATCTTAATATATTAAGGGACCTCTAAAAAGAGTGTGCAAGAAATTTTGATACGGGGCCCACTCAGGACTAGCTACGCCAGTGGGTCACACAAAATTTTTATACAAAAAATGGGATCACCACCCCGAAAAGTTTAAGAACCCCTGCTTTATAAAACAACACATATAAGTTACGATTATATAAATATTCTAATACTGAAGTCAGAAATCGATATTTTTACTGTAATAAATAGAAACTGAACTCTATTTGTACAATATACTTAAAGTAGTTTAATTATTATTCATGAAAATAATTAAACTACTTTAAGTATGTGGAGATTTGGAAACTTGTTCCTTTATCCACTTCAGTTATTTTAAATATACCTAATCGTTGCATTTATGAGAATTTCAACAACGAATTTCAAAGTGTGTAAATTAAATCTTTGTTTCAACATAATATGGATTAAGATAAACTTTGAAAACATCTGTTATATACCTTTTAATGCTTTTTTTTTAGTATGAACTACATAGCAATCCTCTACGAATAATGGTATACCATTGGTTTTGCAAATGTTTCTGGTTTTCATAAATTTAAATCAATAACGCAAGAGCAAACTCGAATTAACTCGTGATCGGTTAACGTTTGGGCATAAAAAACAAGAGTAAATTCATAATTTTAGTATTAACATTGTTGAACTAATTCTAAATGAAATATTTTTGAGCAAAAAAAAAATAATAATTGTGCGCGGAACACCACGCGATAGAAGTGAACCTTCTTTGGCGACGTTGGAACATTGATTATTTACCCTAATATTCCAAACTGACCGAGCACATGTCTCAACTGCCTAATTTGCATGAAAGGTATTCGTGGCGAAATGAGTCTTTCTAATATTAAATCCAAAATAGAAAGATGCCCTGGAATTTCTGGGTATAAAAACCATTATATTTTGATAAATTTGTTATACTTTTCCTATTTAAACTCTGTCGCCGATTGTGTCATGCTTTAATGTGTCTTCTAAATTAATTCCCGGTAAAATATGTTGTAAAGTATTTTTGTGCTCAGCAAAAAAAAACGTTCTCAAATCATCTCTAAACCGTAATCTATCATAAATTGAACGCCCGTGTCAATTGAACGATTATCAACGAATCGCTTTTGAAAATCTTTCGGAGCACTTTTATGGGAATCATAGTCTTTGTAACGTAAGATAGAATTTATTCATTTACATGCGTCAGTTCCAACACGCACTAGACTTGTTGAGGGCTCTGTAGTTAATGGCACAGGGTGGTTCACTAAATCCGTATTAATCTGTGCTGTCATTAGAAGAGTCTCAAATGCATTCCCATCCCTTAAACTGAGCATTCAGAGAGTACTTTGCAGTAGTTTTTTTTCCGTGCTCGAAATTCTCTCATGTACTCTGATGGAGATTTGGCAGTAGCACTTAATAAATTTGCAATATTTTTCTGTTTTTTTTTTAATGGAGTTGCTGCTAGTTTTTCTTTTCTTTCTTTCACGAAACTCTTTTCCTCTTTGTGCATTTGATTTAGGCATACTGACTAGAATTAATATAATTCAACGTAAATAAAAGTCAAAAAAGCAAATTAGCCGCCGAAAACATCACCATGTAGCAAACAATCAAAGAAAATATTTCAAAAAAGCATGCTTTTGCTGCGAGAGCTATTTTGTCTACACCCTAATGCCACTGCATCTCATACAACCGTGTTGATAGATGTTCCCGGGTCTGGGGGAAAAGGACCACCAATAGGAAGATGGGCAAGTTGACCAATCGGAGAAGTGAGCAATCATCCAACTTTTTCACGGATATGACGCAAGTCCCGTGGTGTCCCCCCCCCTTTCCTCCCAACTCGCTATCCTGTCATCATGGTGACGATTCGGGGGGATGGGGGGAGACTACTTCCATTCGCTTTTTCACTGTTACGCAAAAACTGGGCAAATTTTTCATTCACTCTCGAGCGCAAAAAAGTTCCACTTCAAAAAAATAAGCGTGTTTGGGAATAATGCATTCAAAAAATTCTCTACCCGAACTAGCATTAGTTGTGACTAAAAAAACCCCCTTTTGTATATTAATATGTTTTTTATTTTTATATATGACATTCAAATAATTAAAAGAAAAACTTTTTCAAATATAGTAGGTTTTTTACCAATAAAAATGAAGTCTTCAAGTGGCGATGGAACGTTTTTCAGTACTACTTCCGAACACATTAAGTTTGAGTTGGTTTAGTGGCATACACAAGAGTATGGTTTGGGGGTTCACATCCTTGCCATACACCAAGAGATTTTTAACATTACGATTATATCACAGCGCTTTCACCTACGTGTTTTTTAAAATGTAAACTCATCCCTAAAAAAAAGTCTGTACTCTACTCCTTTGTTTTTCATTATTATCGCGCACTAGCAGCAACAGAGAGCGATTGGCGTAGAACCTCATAGTATTGAGCCATAATCCAATCATCATTGAGCCATTAGCACTTGAGCTGTTACTAACTCTCCATATCCACGTCAATTGTTCATTAGCACTTCAACACTGGCGTAGCTAGTTCCGAGGAGGCCCTGTATCAAAATTCCTCAGTGGCCCCTTTTCAGATACGAGAACCCTATTAATTGGACTGTAGTTACACATGTTGGGGCCCCGTATCATTGATACGTTGATACGGCGGTAGCTACGCCCCTGCACTTCAAAGCAACACGTGGGCTATTGGCGAGGAAACTAGTAATTTTAAACCAAGATCATGTGACGCTAACGATCTAACTCTTTTAAACATCCACACTATGCTAACCTAAGGATTTTGAGCATAGGCAGATTTAACTTGCATCAGCCCTTTTACACGGTGAGTCTTTAGTGGTACCAGGATTCGAACCCACGACTCGACAAAAAAAAAAAATAACCCGTCGCCAACGTGTTCCCGATAACGCCAAAACGGCTACCACAGCCTCAATATCCATGTCAAATCAAAAACAGAATATCAATCTTTAAATCCATGTGATCATTGCATCTCTTCGTATAATTCGTATAAAATTGAGACCTATTCATTATGCCGAATAGAATATTGTTTAATATCTCGCATTATATTGTATTCGACACTATATATAATGTATAAATACAACAAAAAGTTACCTATAGCGAATCGGCATCTGAGGTAATTCAATGCCTATTGTGTACGACTAAATCTCTATGAAAAGAGTATACATAGCTACTTCTAATTGTTTTGCAACTGTTATTCAGAAAGTTTTAGCAAATCTCTCTGCAGCATTTTTTATTCAAAAAATGAAATATTTACGGTATCCGACTACGTTCGGAACCGTGATTTTGCAAAAGCGTATATATATATATATAAATAAATGGATAATATTTATATTTAGTGTCACTTAGATTAGAAAATGTATATAAAATTGTTTTAAGAATAGTATCACAGTGAAAAACTATTTCGGTACAATATTTTGACAAAAAAACGAACATAGAATGACCAATTTTCAAAATATTCTCCTTTTGTGAAAAATGCTTCTATTATAATAATATTTTGCCTGTATATAGCTTAGACCTCTGTACAGAGGCTCAACTAGAATTTTTGAAATATATAACTTAGAAGCGGGTTTATCCATGTTTTACGACAACGGAGGAGAGAAATTTTAAGAAAAAAAACGCCTATAATTATTTCAATGGGTTGTAACTCTGAAAATAATGTGAATTTTTCAAAAATCATAGTTGAGCCTCTGTACAGAGGTCTGAGCTATATACAGGCAAAATATTATTATAATTGAAGCATTTTTCACAAAAGGAGAACATTTTGAAAAAGGTTATTCTAATATTTTGCTGAAATATTGTATTTAAATAAATTATTTTTGTCAAAATGCCCTTAAAACAATTTTATACATGTATTCTAACCTAAGTGACACTAAATATCATGAAAATTATCCATGTATGCGCTTTTTTTAAAATCACGGTTCCGAACGTAGTCGGATACCTTAAGTAAAGTTGATTTCTTTATTTTGTCAAAACCAAATATAATTTTCAGAATATCAGTCCGTGGCCGCGGTAGCCTAGTGGTCATGAACTAGTAGCTGTCACTGTCGCGTCGAGGGTTCGGGTCCTGATGCCACTGAAGACCCATTGTGTAGGGCAGCGATGCACGTTAAATCTGTCGAGAGCTGAAACGTCCTCCCGTTGGTGTGGTAATTAGGAGAGGGGGTGCCAGCTCAGGTGTCGTCCACGTCACTTGACCATGGTTTAAAATTACGTGGTCCGTCGCCAAAAGCCTTCGTATAGCTGAACAGCACACGCGACGTTAATATTCAATCAATTTATTTATTTATTTATTTTTGAGGGCTTCATTTTTAAGTTAATGCCTTCAAACTTCATATATCGATTACAAACTACGGTATCTTTTAAACAAAAAATGAAAAAAAATACTACATTGTGAGTGTAAAAAACGAAAAACACAATTTTTTTTTTTGTACAGATTACGAATAATATTGTTCTACACAGGAAAAAAAATTTCGTGAGATTGTTTTCATAAATAACGAAGTTATTAAGTATTTAATTAAAATTTTGAATATTTTTTAAAAAATCGAAAAAAAAAGTTTTTGACATTTTATTTTTTAAATGTGACTGATTTTAAAAGAAAAAAGCATTAACTTTTTTTGTTGTTGTGGCTAATGCCACCTGTCTGACGTAGTCAGATAGACGCCCACGAAATTCATCGCGGCAAGGGGCTAGAAGTACGTTTGTCGTAGGCCTTGAGCACCATACAGGTGACAGTACGAATTAGCTCGGCGAAATTCCCCGAAGGGACGATAGATGGCGACACCACTTATCTCCACCTCCACAATTTAGGCATGGAACTGAATGGGAGGGAAATATTCTTCAGTCCCTGCACTCGTGTTTCAGCCCACAAAACTTTCGGACCCACTGATTTAACGAGCACATACTCCGTGTGTACTCTGAGGGTATTTGGTGGTATCGGGCACCGAACCCAGGCCTTCGGTCTGGAGTCCGATGCTCTAACCACTATGCTACCCACGGCCCATGAACTTTTTTAGTGTAGAATATCATTTCATTAACGCTAAAAAAAATTCAAACGGAACGATTTAGAAATCCTTTTCAGAAAAACTTATCAATTTTGACTCCTTTTAGAAAAAATCGTAAAAAATAGAAAATGATTGTTTTGTAAAATAAATTATACCGTATCGTGGCGAAATAAATGATCTTTCCGATTCTGTAATTATTTTTTGTCTGAGCTTCATAGAAAAAATTAGATCGTGTTTTGAAAACGTCGGGGGTAAAAAAAGAATTCTCACCTCCCGGTTTTTCATTCTGATTGGCGGAAGAAACAACACGCAGGAGTAAAACAAAGGTTTTTAATTAATATCTTTTTAACTAATTGGTAATATAAATGGTAGAAACGGATTTCTAGGATCATTCCCGCCCTTTTGGTACCATCGGCGAGTTTCTGCGTCGTGCGAAAATAGATGTACATACATACAAAGCGACCGACATACGTTTGTTTACTAACGAATTGTAATAGTGTAGATACTAAGAAAAAACGTCAGGTTATTAACAAATGAATAAAGTGTATAGCCATTTCTGTGTGATAGCCATGCATATTGCATGATTGACAATATATGCTATGAGAGTAAGGATTAGTCGCGGCCTCAAAGAGTTTCACGCATTATGGATAGTTCTTTCAGTTACATACAAATATTACTGTACATATGTAGAGGGTGATTCGCTATCAGACCGACAACTCCTAGGATGTGTAGAAAATACATAGATGACTCAGAATCACATAGGAATGCAGGGTCGCAAACTTGTCTGGTAGGTCTCACAGCAATGCTGCATGGAATTCCTTACATTCTGGAAGATTCCTAGCATGCCACGTATCCTCTTGGCAGCTACAGATATTCAAGCGTTTCTTCATACTGAAGGAACAGGCGTCTCGACACCAAACTCTGTATGTGAACCTAGAAGTTCATGCACTTTGGAACACCTGTTGTAGTACAACCTCTCAATAAAATGTTTTCTATCTCATTAATGTATTAATGTGTCTGTTCTTTTTTTTCTGCTTCTTTGCACCATAGCTCCCAACTACGGCATTTTTGACTCTGCATTTCTATGCAATTCTGAGTCATCTCTGTACCCCTTACACACCCTACCAGTTTGTCAGTCTGGTAGAGAATTACCCTGTATATGCATATATATCTCATATATACACATACTGTAATAAATATATATAGATATGCATAGCACCATATATTTACTAACTGACAATAAAAATTTCGATAAAACAAATTAAACAGAAGTTAGGCACTAAAATTTTTTTGGTTTCAAAAATGTTGACCTAAAATTATAAAATTAGTTTCCACTATTATGGTGGGAAAATTATTTTATTAAATAATATAATGCAGTTTTTAACAGTGAACTAAATGTATCATACCAAGGTAGAAATATTCTACGAGCAATTAAAGTAGTATTCAACATTTCTATTACACTGATGAGATTAATAAAACTAATAAAAGTAAATCTGGAAGGCTAAAACTAAAAGAAAATGTACAGAAAATGCTACTACTATTATTATTACTGAAATTTGTAAGGATTTTGATAATAATTTTAATACTAAAAGCAAATCAATTTTTTAATGCTTCAACTCAAACATAAGTTTGAGGAGAAATCCTTTTCTCATACTGACTCAAATAACGCAAATTTTAACTTAACTAGCAAAGATTTTTGCCTGATTTGTGACTGACTGTAAGATCATGTTAGAGAAAAAATCACTGTAAAATTGAGAAGTTTGTGATAGCAGTAGCTAATGATGTGATAAAAAAGGGGGGTGGGGCAATTTTTCCCATTTTCAAAAATATGCTAGTAAACACTTAACCAAGTGGTATTACTTTTTTTTTATTTTTATTTTTCCCAGAACTGTTATGACCCTTTTTTCATCTGTGCCCATTTAACGTTGAATTTCGGAACACCCTGTATATATAAACATACATCATACATACACCATATATCATACACATGTATCACATACATATACCATATAAATACATCATATATACATATATAACAAACCTCTTCAGTTTTGATTTTAGGACTCTGGAATCACTGCTTTTCCAAAAAAAATACACAGTTAACTATAAAACTATACTTCTAAAGCTTCCTCATAGTTAATATCTTTGTACTAGAAAGACTGAAAGCTGGGAAGTCAAACAAATTTTTGAGCTTTCTGACATTCCTTACAGATCTAAAATTTTATGGAAAGATTTTGGTATTTGTGAGGTGTATTTGAAAAGTATTGATACTAGTATCATTTCCCCCACAAAAAAAATAAAGCGAATTACATTTCCCTGACTGGGGACATACATTCATGTGGACGCAATAATTCTCTTTAGACCTCATAGTATCAGTAGTTTACAATGGGCCTTGGCGTGAAAAAGAGTACCTATTGCTCATTCAATTTTCTATTTCCTTTTAAAAAATGATGGAACAAATTCAACACTGATTTAAATTTGACAGTGCAATAAATTTTAAGTAAATCTTGGCGACACCTAAAAAAGAAACCATTTGTGAGATATACCAGGTTTTCAAGAAGGGTGCTACGAGTATCTCGTATGTAAAAATGTGATACTACCCTGTTAAACATGGCCGCATATCAGTGTACAGTGAGCTACACACTGGTAGTGCTATAACAGACAAAATTGTTAATGTTATCAGCAAAATAGTGACTTTGGTAATGAGGATCATCATATGACAGTCAGTGAATTTGTAAATGAGGTAGGGGTTAAGCACTGGATCAATACATTTAACTCTGGCCAAAGAGTTGAGAATGTAGAGTCTGCAAGATTGCACCGAAGCTGCTAAAGAGCTCAAACTTTCTTCACTTATTAATTGGAGTTTATGGCCACACACAACATTTTCATGGTCTGTAGAGTTCCCTACTCTCTTGACACGAATCCATGTGCTTTTTATCCATTTCCGAAGTTGGAAATGAAAAAGAAAGGTACCTGATTTGAGTCTAGAGAAGCGATTATGTAGAATGCGACAGTCAATCTGAACAGTGTTCTAAACAATTGCTTCCAGAAGTGTTTCCATCAATGATGGGACACATGGGAGGAGTATGTGCACTGCCAAAGAGATTGATTTGAAGATTAGATTATTAACAGACTGAATTACTGTTAATACTTTGCAGTAATAACTATACTCAGTAAACTATTCAATAAAAGTTAATACTTTCATTAAAAGGATGAGAAGTTTATAGATAAACAAAAAAATTATAATAAACACAAAATTATAAAATATGACTTTTAATCAATGTAAGAGAGAGAGTTCATTATTACTAAGTCATTGTTGTGAATAACACAACTAAATGGGTACGAAACCAGTAAACACTCAGCATTGTAAACTAATATATATAACACTAAAATAAAGCATGCACATTTCTACAAGACACAGAACACAATGAATAAAATTTAAAAAGCATGTACTTTTACAGAAAATATTCTTCACTGAAATTTAAAAAATGTAATTGCTGATTTAATTTGCTTTAAAGTTTCCAGCAGTTATATAAATATTAGTTATCAGAACTACATCAATATTAGTTATATGCTAATCAATGTCACACATAATCCTTTAGTTTTGAATGGAAATAAAGAATCACAAATTAAAACTAAATAATTTACGATATATGTAGAGTAAAAAGGCATTGAAACGCATATTTTCAATCATTTATTGAGAAAATACTATTGTGTCTAACTACAGTTTTTCCCTACATCCATTATCTTCAGAATAAATGTTACCTATAAAGCAAAAGTAAAAAAGAAATAAAAATGAATATAATTTTTTTCCACATATCTTAGTTCAGAATGAAAATGCTTATTAAATTCGTCAAAAAAATCTAGGACTCTTAAATGGGACAAACATGAGGAACATCCATAAAGTAAACCCTTCGCATTTACAATAGTGACTAAAATTCTGAAAATACATAAATTTTATCCTTAGTACTAATTCTTTAATGTCTACAAAACAAGACTATGTCCTTACAAAGTCAGTTTAAAATGTTTAAAGAAAGGCCATCAACCCAATGTCAGTTGAAAATACTATTATTAAAATAAAACATCCCATTATTTTTTATGTACTTTGATGCAAGAAATGTAAAGTTTGGACATTCATAAGTTGCTAACTATTTAACAGTCGTGAAAGAAATAGTAAAAATGTAATAGATAAAATATGCAAATGCAATCAATGAAAAAGCCAATTGCTTTTGGTTTAATATTTGGCACATTCAGCTTAAGATAATTCAAAGGAAATATATTCACATAACTCTTCTTTAAACTTACTATAACAAATTTTACAATTCATATTCTTATGATACATACATTGCAAGATATCAAGAATTGCATTCACTTTAAATGTAGAATATGCTCACCAAGTAACATGGAACAAAATGTAATTAACCAAATCATTACACACAGTAGTGAGAAAAGTCAAGAATTCCTAAGCAATACCTTGATAGATAATGGCATGTAAATTCCACAATTTTAAAGATCTTAAAACGCACAAACACAAAAATTAAGATAATGCATATCAACAAAGAAAACATAGAAGCCAATTTATCAAACTTGCAAGATTATATGCAGTCAATTGATATGACTTAATTTTATTTAAGTAACAAATATTTTTAATGAAGAAGTACAAGTCAAATTGCATCATAAAATCTAAACAAAACATTTGGCAAAAAAGGCTCCATGTGCAGGGCCAGCTCTAGCAGTTTTGCTGACCCGGACAAAAATGGAAAATGCTGCCCTTCTCTATAAAGCAAAAAAATTATAACTAAAAAAGATAAATTATTCACATAAATATGCACCTACAAAACTTGAATAATTCCAACAAATAAAAAGGCAGCAAAAAATAATTTGAAATCAAGGACATAATTACTTGTTATTATTTCAAACAAGTAAAATGTTAAGAGAAGCAATCGTTCATTTTAGCAGGCCAATTTCTACAAATAATAATCAACTGATGGTGGGGATCACAAACACATTTGTTTTAACTTTTCTTCACTACTACACTCAAGACTAAAATAAAGCATCTCCCATGGCACTATCTACCAAAACCTCTTATTACCCTGTCCCCTTTTGGATAGTTCACACCAGACATTGTAAGGGTGAAAGGAACGTCCGTTGTAACCTCACTGCTGGACAGAAGTTACTAATGAAGGATGTGTAAACATATTAAATTTCATGATTTAATATATACTCACCCCTCGAACCCTTCAAGTTTGAACATAAAAGAAAACTGACATTAAACATACAGAGTGCAAATAAGGATATATGATATGTTAAATGAAATACCAAATTCACACTCAATAATATTTCAGAAAATATACCAAATTTTTTTGTAACAAATTTTTTTTCCAAATTGATCCAAATGCTGCCTTTAAAATTTGCTGCCCTGGGCAGGGGTCCGGCCCTAGAGCCGCCCCTGCCATGTGCCTTTCTAAAATTAAAGATCACATCCAAATTTTTGGCATGGAAACAAATATTACTCCCAGCCCATTCACATCAAATTAGTTGAATTAATTTTATTGATGCAAGGGCCACATATATGTACAAGCTGCAACATTGATTAATTTACAACAAAAAAGGTATACCTGATCTAGACAAAAACTCTGCAGAATAAGAAAGAGGGAAATGGAATGATAAAGGAAAGGAGTTAAAAATAAAAGATTATTAAGACATCCCAGCGATGCTATACCCCTGTTCACCAAGGACAGCAAATCTCGTAAGAGAAAGGAAAGAGTACTGGAACACCTCAACCTAGTAAAATCGATACTTACAAAAAGGTCTGTAAAGAGGACCCCATTAACATTAAATGAACTTCATTTCATATGGAAATTTTTTATAGTTTAACAGTTTTAAGAGCATACAGATTCAAGCAAAGGCAGCTTCACAGTGTTACACGGCAGTAAAAGATACTAATACTTTACTAATGGCTGTGAGTACTTTCCTGTGTATGATGAGCTTTAAATCAAGGATCAATGCAAAGAAGTGGTGCACACAAGAGGGTCCCCAAGTCTAGACCCCCCCCAAGTCACCCTTGATGTTTTTTCCCGATTGATTATAATCCTATGTATATAGTACGTAAAATTTAAGTATTTGTTACTAATAATTTAATTATTAATGCCAATTATTTATTTAATTTTTTTTTTACTTCCCGACAATCGACAAAATCAAAAGAATACGTTCAGCGGCATATTGGGGTATGATATGAGAATGGGGAAGAGAGTGTGAGCGAAATGTTTTGCTTCACTACGATTGGTTTCCTTGAGAGCAGACCACCCAAGGGGAGCTGTGAAGCACAGGTAACTACATCAGAAAACTCCGAACACAGTTGATTTTACTAAGACAACATAAGGTAATGAGAGAGGATTAAATTGAATTTAGATCTGTGATACTCAGGTTGCCAAAAGTAAAAAGGTAATATAAATTTTGTACAACTGATCCAAAGAGAAAACAAGAAAAAAAGCGATGTGCCGTGACAACATTGTGTCCCCATCTATATTAAAGGGCATGAACATAGTATTTCACACATACAAGTAATTAAAGTTTAAAAAAAACAAGAAAAAAGTAGCCCCTTCGCACCAATTGTCACGTACACTTCCCAGCAAGAAACGCACACAATTCCCTACCGTCACATTGGCATATAAGCGCTTTTTCTTTTAACTCTAGTGGTCATATTGTGCAACCGATCTGAAAAGTTTGTAAATCTAAATTTTTTTGGTATTGGATGGTATTGTATGTCCATATAGATTTGACCTTCTACTTGAAATGAGAAATATAACTCGCATGAAAATGGATTTTGATTACATAAACATAAAGGGAAAATGTTTCTGAATAGAATGCTTTATGATGTCTCTTTAAATGAGTACATGTATTTGCTTATAGTAAGAATGAGAGCTTTATTTTCGCTAGAACGTTGGTTTCGTTTTGCAGTCTAGTTTTCAATGAATAATTAGATCTTGTAGGCAAAACTTTTATTTTTTACTGTTACAATGTCGAAGCATTAAAAATGTTTAATTGAACTTGAAGTAACAGAAATGATGCAAAGTATTTCAGATATTGATTCTGAAAAATACTCGAGAGCAGTGATAGTGATACTATAATATATTCTGTTAGTTTTGTTCATAAGGAATCCAACAAATCTAATGATGATGATATTTGAGACATCTGTATACCGAGTACATGAAAGAAAATATTTCTCCAAAAAATAGTCATCCAAAAGAGAAAATTTAGTGCTTGTTTGTTCAGATTCCCACAAGAAGAATCCAAAATGGCAAATGAGTTATTAAAAGCACACAGATAGTAATGTTAAGACTGTGAGTAAATCCTATCAAATTTTTCATACCGAAAAAGAAGTTCAAGTAACATTCAGCTTTCAAATATATAATGTTAAGTCATTAAATGGTTAATAAATATTGAAAATAAAATGTATAAAAAACTATATTTAAATAGAAATAAAGCAAGTAAAATATCTAAATACAAAGCAAATGTCATTTATATACTCTGGAGAGTACAAATAAACAATGTTTTCATATTTCGGTGTTTTCATGGATTTCGGCTTAAATGAAAAAAACCTCCAGCCCGTGAATGACACTTGCATAAGAAATCTACAGCCTCAGCGGTACACATTCGTTTGCACCTTTTGTCTCGAAAGGATAAGAAATATTAATTTAATGTAGAAAATAAAAATTTTGATTTCAATTAAATTACCACACCATATGTGAGCCAAAAATAGGCAGGGAAGGGCAGGAATTTAATGGAGTTAAAATCTAACATTGTAATTAAAAATTTATAAAAAAAAATCAAAGTCATAAAAAGAAATGAAACATTAGTACTCAGAACAGAATTCATAAAAGCTGTGTTAATTTATTTAATTGCATGTTGGTTATAAATTTCATAGAGTAAATAAAACATTTAAGATTCATAGTATATTTCAAAAATGTTCCATAAAAGGAGTTACGAAATTTATACCCCACCACACAAAACACACAGATTTTTCATCATATATCAATGAAAAATAAAGGATTAAATAGTATGTGAGAGATCATTAAAATTTCAATCATCAGCTTAAATAGCTGATAACCTCAAAAACAAGTATTAATTGCAAAATAATTTTATGATTCAAATTTATACTAAAAAAGACAGTAATCTTGTTTGATACATGAACCATGAGTCGTGTATCAATCATGCAACATGCCCATGCATTCCATATATTATGCATCAATATTTTTGTTCTAGTTTGTCCTATGTTGCATAAATCATCACATTTTTATAATTTAACAAAAAAGAATCAATGCTGTAACAGAGATGAAACTACAGGAATAAAATCCAGCAGTTTCTAAGTGAAATGAATTAAATTTATAAATCTACAAAATTATAGTAAATGCTCTATTATTCTAGTTTTATTTAATAATTTCACAGCATAAGTTTAACCAACATTAGCATAGTTAATATATACCTAAATATATGTGCATAAAAAGTAAAATGTTAAAATACACCTAGAAAATAATGTCTTTCAACTTTTTTTTGTTGGCTGCAAAATCCATATGCACCATGGCAAAATGACATAATAGCAAGCATAGATAAAGCAATTAAGAAAATGTAAAAAAATCGAGATAAAATTTTAAATGAACATTTCAAAAAAATATCATACGTTTTATAAAAGGAGCTGGAGGACTTGTACTATCTGTTGGCTCCATATCTTCTATTTCATCAGCAAGTTCTGTAATATCAGAGTAATCGACAGCAGAAGGAGACTTAGCAGGTATTTCTGTGAAAACACATTAAATAAATTTAGCAATACTCAACATTTTGAGGTTTATAAATATACTGGTCTCCAAAAGTTAAGGTACAACACATTTTTCGAAGTTCGCCATTAAAAAAATGGTAGCCACAATAAATTTCATTCTTTATATGAATGATAATCATGTACTTTAAGAAAACATATATGAAAGAAACGATAGTCCTAACTTTTATTTTAAAGAAAATGTGCAAAATCCAACTTGTGTAGATTAACAAATGCGTTATATGTATGATTGCTGATCATTAATAATTGTTGGTAATAAACTTAACTCAGTGGCACAGCAGCCAATGAGGGACAAGGCCTAATGTGCCCAATTCAGTATACACAACCTTGCATGAGCAGATGTTCCATTCACATGTGTGGTTAGTCTGACAAGAAACCCCTTGTCAGCTTAAGCTCACAAGCAAGCTTGGTACTCATTTATCGACCCAGTGAAGGGATGAAAGGCTGAATCAACCTTGACCAGCCCAGGGTTTGAGCCTCAGACCTGTAGTGTGGTAGCGTGATGCACTAACCATTCAGCCACTGGGTTTCATTGTTGGTAATTTCATTGACAATATCAAGGAGTGTCTAGAAATGTCTTGGAGAAATTCTTTATTGGACTCATTTAAGTCGCAGGCATTGGGATGAATGGAAAAGGACTTGTCACAAGCTGATGCTGCTGGTGTCTCAAATTGGCTCCTAGTGTGATCCAATGACTTTGGAATCAATAGGAATTCAAAGACTATGTATCTAGAAGACATGTTTCACATGAGTTACAACATCTGCAGGAGGCTGTTTTCTAGCTCTTTCAGGCTGAATGAGAAGCACTACAATGCCTCAGCTTGTTGCAAATCATTTTATCATATTAGGAGGAAGAATTGTCACTATAATGGTGCAAAAACACCTTCACAATACAACCAGTCATGTGTGTTCCCCCCAAGCTATCAACCAAGATGTGCCCCTTTATTTTGAACAAAGGAATACGTTTTCTGGACCAGATAGCAGTAGACTTCTGTACTCTTCACAGAGAAGTTCAGGTTTACACTGAAGAATGATTCAGGGTGTTTGCTGATCTGGAGGAGAAACAATGCTACCAATCCCACAATGTTGAAAGGCACAATTACGGAGGTGGTGGAATCATGGTCTGAGCAGTGATCTCTCTCGGTCATCACACTGACCTGCAAGTGATCCATGGAAGAATTCTGACTGGAGTGAGATATTGGGTGAGATCCTTGATCAATGCATTCAACCCATACACCACTGCTATTGATAATGAATTCATTCTGATGGATAATTAAGCACAAAATAACCAAGATATGCTTGTTGAGGATTATCTTCAGGATCATAATTTGGAACGAATGGAATGGCCAGCTTAACCTCCAGACAAGAATCTGATAGAGCAGCCGTTCTTAAACTGGGGTCCCCAGAGCCTTTCTAGGGGTTCAGCGAAGGTCTCATTTAATGTTAAGATTTCCCTCTTTTATACTCTGAAAGGCTGCTGATTGGTAAGACTGCAGATTTCAAATACTACGTTGTAATGATATAATGATCGAAATTAAAATTAGAATCAGCATAGCTAACAGATATTACTATGGTTTGAGAAATCAATTAAATCCAGATTTATAAGCAGGGAAACAAAAGTACAACTATATAAAACATTTATAAGACCTATAGTTTTAAATGCCAGTGAGTGAAATGAAAATACTGGATGAAAATACTGGAAAATACTGGATGAGGAAAACTTATTGAGATTTGAACGAAAAATATTAAGAATTTTTGGATCAGTGAAGGAAAATGGGGTCTGGAGAATACTTTACACTTTTAAATTACAAAGAAAGCACAGAGAATGAAATTTAAGTAATTAAGGCTTTACAACTAAGATGGCTTGGTCATATATTCAGTATGACGACAACAATCCAATTAAGTAAACTGTAACGTCTGCTCTATAGCAAAACTTTCCCCATCTATATGTGTCAAGATTGACCTTATTAAAGTTTGCAATCCTGTGTGTAAAGTTTCAATCCTGGGATTTCGGGATTACATTAGCCAAATCCCAGGATTAGTTCCAGGTCCCGAAATTAGGATTGGACTATTTATTACAAATACTTACACATTAGCATAGTTGAAATTCCATAAAACTGAAAATATAATTAAAAATTGGTTAAATATTAATTTTATTGAAAAAAAATCCCTTCCTTCCTCAGTGGCACGACAGCCCAGAATGGGCCTTGGCCTTCTCAAGAAGCCTTTTCCAGGCCAGCCTTCTTCCTGCTAGTGCTCTACAGTTCCTAATTCTCAAAACTAGGAAACCTTTTTTCAGGCCATCAATCCATCTAAGATTCGACCTACCCTTTCTTTGTGTGCCAATTGGTTAAGCATAGAAGACTTTTTTAGTGGTGCTGTCTTCCCTCATTCTGGCGTGACCTGCCCATTTAATTCATTGTATTTTGATGAAGTTAACTTCTTCGCCATGTTCCTCCAAAATTAATCTTAAAATCTTCCTTTCGTAGATACTTATCATGCTCTCATCTGTTCGAGACATGGACCAAGTTTCACATGCATAAGTCAATACTGATCTTAAGACTTTTATACAATAGAACCTTTGGGTTTTTTTTTTTATTTATTTATATTTTTTTTTTAATATTATTAAATTTTATTTCATATATTTTCGTATTCCATTAAGACATCTATTAGCCATAGTAATTCTCATTTGGATTTCAGTAGTACAATCGCTTCTATTGTTAATTTCCGAACCTAAATAAGTGAAGCTGTCAACATCTTTAAAACTATACTCTTCAATTTTAAAATGGGAATCGTTAAAACATAATTAAGTGCAAGGCATATACTTGGTCTTATTCTCATTGATTTTCAGTCCCATCCTAAGGGCCTCTTTCTCTTAAGATAAGCAGGCCTGTCTTAGTGCTGTGGGTGTTCGAGCGATGATATCAATGTTATCCGCAAAAGCCAACATCTGTATTGATTTATTAAAGAATTTCCTCTGGTATTGATATTGGAATCTCTTACTACTTTTTCTAATGCTAAATTAAAGAGAAGACACGCCAATGCATCTCCCTGTCAAACTCCATTTTTTATTTCCAATGGGTCCAAAAGATCATTCTGCACCTTGACCACAATCTTAGTCTCACTTAATGTCAGGCTTATCAGCCTTAATATAACTTATCAGGGATTTTAAATTCTTTTATTACTGCAATAAGAGACTTTTTGTTGATGCTATCACAGGTGATTTTGAAATCAATAGAGGTGATACGTGTCAATTCCAAATTCCCTTGTTTTCTCCAAAATCTGACAGATGTTGAATATCTGCTCTGTAGTGGATCTTCCTTTCCAAAATCCATTTTGGTACTCTCCAACAGTATTTATCACTAATGGAGAAAGTCTGTTGAATAGAATATTTGAGAATACCTTATAACTAGTACAGTGCAGACTGATTCCTCAACAATTTGAAAACTTGAGTATATCTCCTTTTTTATGTATCACACAAGTTATACTCATTTTCCATTCCTTAGGGATTACCTCCAGTTCCCAAATTGCTTGAATTAAATCATAAATTTTCTTAGAAGTTTCTTTTCCTCCATTTTACAGTAGCTCAAATGGAATAGCGTCAGGGCCGGGTGCCTTATTGATTAAAACAAATGAAAAAACTTAATCCATGATAAAAAAAAAAACAAATAAAAATAGTACATAATGAAATTAAAAAAACATTTCTTCATTTCTTGTGTTTCTGTAAATAAGCTTTTAAAAAACACAGCTCGTCCATTGTTTCATCGTTCAAACAGCTGCTTATTTTTGTTACAAATTGTCCTGCCAAAGAAAATGTTCATTTGGATTATATACTAGTAGGTGTTACCGTCATTAAATAGGAGTATGTTCTTTTCAGGCAGTCACCACGTCTCCCTCCATTTCCAAAAAAGAGAAATTTCTTTTTGATGACAGTGTCTCAAATCTAATAGACTGCATTAGTGCATATACCTCTTTGATAACTTTATCTAGTTCTTCTGCTACATTTCATGGTTTTTGTGTATAAATTGATCCAGTTATTGAATCAGAATGTGAATCAATCAAGTGTTACCTTATTTGAAATGGAAGATCCAGTCGCATGAGCTGTTAATAATGCAATGGGATTCGAAGTGTTTTAAGTCTTTCAAGCTGGTTCGCTATTAATTAACAGCATTTAATTGAAGAAGGAACTGTGACAAAATCTATTCTTGAGATGCTGCTTATATTATTGTGTAAGAATCGCAGTGAGCCACTTAGATCTGTACGATTTTCTACCATATGAGAAATGAGAGCTGCATATATTTTTTGACTTATAGCATAATTACACAAAAAAATTTTACATACATATTTCATAAACAATATATAAATTTTCTAAGAATTAAATTCTTAGAAAATTTTGATGAGAAAAAATTTTAAAATATAATTTAGACAAAAATTAAATCCTGGGATTAGTTATTTTAATCCCAGGATTTCGGGATTGGAAAAAACACCGGAATTCCAGGATACCGGGGCTGCAAACCCTATGATGTATAGAGGGTCAAGGTGTCCAGATGGGACATTGCATCTCCAGAATAAGCACCGGCTGTACCTTATGTTTGGGGTATGAGAAGAGCAAACTGTCACAGAAAATGTTAAAGTTGCCACATCCTTTCTATTTTTCCAACCTACAGAAGCTTGTAAGTTATAACGCTCAATAGAAAGGAAGCTGCAAGAAATGGCCACTTTGTGTTGGGTCCCAGCCAACTGAATAGGGTACTGTCGTTAAGGCGAGACAAAGACACATTATCAGTGAAAACGTGACAAGATAACAAAAACCTCCAGATGGTAGGCATGTTGTCATTTTGCAGTGAAGATCAAATGTGCCGGCTGATTGTTCCCACACACCAATGGAGTGGGACTACAGTGAGGAGTGCTGGGTGCAAATGTGTACACCCACCAATGAGAGGTGACAAGCAGTGTGAAAGTAACTCGCCCATGGAGTTTAAAGAAGTCGGCTCGGAAGTGGAGAGAGACTTCTCAATCCTCATCAATGAAAACTGAATATTTTTTTGAAGACTCTCGGTAAAGTTTGCAGATGCAGCCGCATTCAAGGACTTACTGATGAACTTGTTTACTGAGGAAGGCTGCATTCCTTTAATATTTTAATGTTGAATTTATAGTATTATTTACTCTAGAAATAAAATGTCTTTTGGCAATTAGCTGTGTGACTTTTGACGTTACCCTGTCACAAGGCAGACTCCATACAAGATGGCTTGACATTAAAACATCAACGTAAATAGATGGAAAATAGCAATAAACAGATCAAGATGGTTTAAACTAACTGAAACGGCCTTGGCCAGAAATCGGCTTTATTGTTTATAAAGAAGATACTTAAAATAATTCTTGTTGCAATATAATTAAACTGACCAATGAAAGCTCATAAAAGTGGCAACAATTAGAATTTCTAACTTCTAAAAATCTAAATGCATATTATTACCATCATTTCCAGAGGCGTTGTAATCCCCCATATCGAAATCTGGAGAATCAACATCATCAGTTAATTCTTTTAACTGAGTTCCTATTCCTAGTTGGCGTAGTTGATCTAATTGGCGTATGCTCTCCTAAACAAAAATAATTGCAGTACAACATTGAAACATATACATGAATTAACAAATAAAGAAAAAATACATATATAAAAAAAATTAATATATAAAAACTAGCCTTATCAATATTGGTAAGATATGTTGGAGTAAAACAGTGAAACATGATAGATGTAAATACACTAGTTTCAGACACAAAGCACAAGATAAAAAACACAAGAATACATGGAACATAAAATATTTGTTAAGAATCAACAAACATGCTTTCAATAAATATATTAAATTTAATTTCTTTAGTGGTTTTCTTAAGCACCAGTAATTAGCAAAAATATATTGACCTTTACAATAGGTTAGAAAACCTCAAAAATAATAAAAAAAATCATTTTATGCATGTTAATCCAGCTTTTAAAATTCAAATGTTACCTAGGTCACATCAGCACTTCAACTAATCAGCAATCAATCACAGGTGTAGTTGCAAACTCTACCTTTAATTTTCTTTCCCAAAATTTTTGCATACAAGATGATTTGATTAACAAAGTGGGGAAAAAATTAGGGATATCCATTATTCAATTAAGTTTATTATGACAAAACGCACAAAATCCACAATACAGACTATTTTTTTAATCCAAAATACAGACTATACCAAAAAAAAATGCTTTAGACTAAATACAGAACAAGTCTCTGTTCTACCTGACAGAAGAAACCATAGAGAAACAAATTGAAATTTTGGTTCTGTACATAAAATATCAACTAATTGGTCCACCACCATCCAATACTCATTTTTATAAGAGTGAAATGCATAAAAATTATATTTTAGATAATATGCAACAAATACTTGTTTTTATACAAAACAAATTCACCATAAAACACTGATTAAATGATTGTTCATAAAAAAGCACCGTGTATACATCACTCACATAAAAAATCAATTTAAACTATTCATATAACATCCCTATAAAAATACCTATACAATTTCAGTATACCTGAATTCAACACAATAATCATTTACTACAAAGTAATCCACTACTTTCCAATATGGTTAAATTCGATATATTTTTCAATTTTTATTTTACATTTTTAGTACATTTTCTCTTGCTAATATCTACTGTTTAATTAAGAAATGTACAATTTTAAATATCTACAGTGCTATTAGTTCATATCTTTGAATTTTCAAAGAAGTAATTAATCTGTTTGTATTTCTCAAATCAAAAATTAATAAACACTAACATTTTATATTTTGTTCTTTAATTGTAATTTTAAAATGACAAAAAAAAAAAAAAAAAATAAAAACAAAATTTTTTTTTTTTAGCATAGAATATGAATTTAACTAGAATTTATATTTAGACTTTTCTATGCAACCCAAAGTACTCAATGAAACAATTATGATATTATATACACACAAGTATATACAAGCTAAATATTAATATAATCTTCCATCAATAAAAACATCCAAAACCTACAAAAAAAATTGATTCACTTCTAACAAGGGGAATTTCTATAATTTTATGAGACAAAGCAATCAGCAATTAATATAAATGTTGCTGCAATTTGCTTCTTTAAAAAACTTTTTTAAAGAAAATAATCAGGTAAATAATTCAAATTCAATCTTAATATACTGTTTAATCATGAAATTTTCAAATGAAAGTTTTATAAAAACCTATTTTTCAGGCTAAGTTATGTCAGATAAGAAAAGGAATCATGCACCTCTATCAAGTGGATAAGTAAATGGAAAATATTGAGTTCTAATAAGGTTTGAACAGAATGACAGTTTACAATTACTCTATGATTTAAAAAAAAATTACACTTAAAGTATTCAAAGACATGTCAGATAATTGGGATTCTTACTGGATCTAGGAAATCATTTTCTAATTGTCCATCATCATCAATGTTTCCAAATAACAAATGAGTTAAAGATATAACTCGTTCATTTTCTCCGTCTTCATCACTGTCCATAATTTGTGAGTATTCCTTTCCTAAAAATATTTAAAAAGAATTTGTTTTAAGTTTCACTTGCACACAGTTATTTACTTTATACACATCAAGAAGCAAAAACTCATAATAAAACTGCTCTCTAGTTTAGTAGATTTTTTTTTTCAAAACAAAATTTATTTTAAACTATATAGTTTATTTTTCATAAGAAATCAAAATTTACTTATTTTTCAAATCACAAAGATAAAACTAAATAATGAACTTTGAGATAACTGCCTTCATACAGATAATATATATATATATTATCTTTAATATATATACCACTTTAATAAATATACCACTTAAAATAATCAGTCCAGAAAAAACTTCTATTTTATGCTTTGGAAATTACATGTAGTTTTATACCTATGAAATGAGACAGCAATTATACATAAAATTTATCTTCTATGCATTAAAAAATCATAAGATAATTTTAATAAAAATGGTTTAATTTCAATTATTTATTTATTCCATTATTACTAAAAGAATCACTAAAAAAATTTTGACTACAGAATAGAGAAAAGATTATGATGCTGGATATCTACAGAATGAAAATATCACATATCAAACTTCTTAGTTTCTATATATATTAATGTCAAATATTTATTTAATTTTCTTAACACTTTTAAAACTATTTTTATAAATTCAATGTATGCAATTTTTTAATCTCAGAATAAATCAGATTATAATTTCAAAATTAGCTTTCAAGATTCATTGAGCAATTTATTTAATATTTTTCATAAGTTTTGAATATTAACAACTACATTTTGAATACTTGATCAAAATGAGAATTATTGGAATGATCAATTAAAACTAAATTATCAGTTAACTAAAACTTCTTGATTTGAGTAAGTTTTCTTAATTCCATGTCACATTTCCAACTTTTCTTCTGGAAAGTTATATGTAAAGTAAGGTAAAGCCTCATTGAAAAACTTCAGTAAAGTTCTTAATTAAAATAACACTAAGTTTTTTCAATATTCAACACTTAATATTGGTATATAACCTATGCACTTTATCTATAAGAAAAGAAATTTATAATATTAATTAATCTCTAATTAATATATTAAATAAATTTTTACTAACAGATTAGTTAATCTGTTAATCTAATCCATTAATTTAATATTTGTATAATTTCTTTGATAATTAAGTAAATAAATGTGCATTTGGTACTGGCATGGAATAATTAATATTAAAAAATGCAGTATTTTAGTAACACAGAAAAAACATGAATTATTTTATGTATAATTTATATTTCTCAAATCTTTTTATTTGAATTTCATTTTTCTTATTTGATAACTTCAACATATACTGCAAATAATCCAATATCAGCATGTGTACTTAAGTTCAGATTTTTTTAATTTGATGAATTATGAAAATTTAAACTTTGTAAAAGATTCACAAATTTGATTTTTTAGAATACTTGATATTATAAAATCATTTTGTTCACAAATTAGACACAATTAAGTATGTAAATGGAAACTTTCCAAAACTGTTCATGGATACAGTCAATATGTGAACAAGAAAAAACATAATGCAAACTATAAACAATACTTAGTAGAAAAGAATCACAGGAAGGTTTTGTAAAATAATTTATTTAACCTGTTTTTTCTTTTAGTTTTTAACTTCTGTTTTGTTAATATATGTGCTACTACAGGGTATCTCAGCACTAGTGTTACAAATTCCTAAAAGGGTTAGGGTATATCTAGATGACTCAGAATAATACAGAAATGCTGGTCGTAAATGTTTTCTCCCTTTTTTCCCAGCCGCAGTTGACGGCATTGCACATGCACAAGTTTCCCAAGCATTCTTACAAAGACTTCTCATTTCACATACCAACACAGCAGTAGTTGGATTGGCTGATTATACAAACAAGGAACAAATGAATATGCATCTAGTAAATGGAGCTAGCTGTAATGTAATAGGCTAGCCGCAAAGGGCTTGCACATACAATGATATTCGATGAAGTGTATACTACCGACCATAAAATCTTTGTACATTTACATCACCAATTAACTAACACACAGTGGTTCTTTCCAACTATCCATAATGAGTCACGCACAAACAGTATGAATGCCAGTTATAGAAGAGACCATGCTAGATCTAGTACAGAAGAATCCAAGTTCAAGCAAGTAAGTTTTAGCACAGCTCATTCGGATTTCCTGCAACAGCACCTGGAGCAAAAACAATATGCATTCTTACCTTCAGAGTCTTCAGAAACTTGAATCTTTTGTTAAATGATATTTGCAAAAGCACACTTCAAACCCTTTTTTTTTCCAGCCCTAGTGTAGTTCATAGATGAGGCATGGTCCACAAGAGGTGGAATCCTCAAACCTTGTGTGGTCGAGTTACAAGCATTTATGTAAATGCTTAGGCCGGCATTATGGAGATCACCTTATCAGTTTATAGATGTCGTCTGATAATCTGACAGGAACAAACTACTTGCTCTTCCTGGAGCAAGTGCTACCACAATTGTTAGATGATGAACACATTTCTGCATCAATACAACATTGAATGGGGCTTAAGCCCATTTCAACGGTGTTGTTCATAGCTTACATGCCACATTTGCCAACAGTGGATCAGGTTTAAGTGATCTGGTGAATTGGATATGCCTTGAGATTGGATATGACTAGAGATATGCCTTGACTACTTCTGCTGGGTCATATCAAGTCAATGGTGCAACACTCTTCCCAATGGCAATGCCGAAGATCTAATTGCACACTCAACACTTACTCGAAGCAAAAACTTTTTTTTTAGACACAGTCCATTCTTTTCAATCTTTTAATCAAAATTGTTATACCATGTGCATACTTTTCTAATAATTATTATACATGCAAACACAAAACAAAAAATTTATCATTCCAAATAATAGAAATAAATTTATAGTTTATATGCAATGAAGCTTTTATAAATTTAATAGTTTCATTAATTTTAAAATCAATCATCAATGATCGATTTTAACTAGAAAATATTGTCAAAGAGACACAAAATTATCTTTTAACATGGATGAAACTAACAAAATTAATCATTCACAAAATATTATCCATTGGGAAGGAGATGCAACTTTATTAACATTTAAGAAATTTGAGAAGTTTAACCTTCCAATCAGGCACAGCTAGTATGCAAGGCCAGCAAAAGCATTTTGCTTCAAATTAGCAATTTTGGTTGCTTTAGTTTAAGCCTCATTTTATTTATTTAACTGGTTCTTTTTCGTACACTTTGGTGCATTTGCTTTCCTTAGACCTTAACCAAGGCCCTACTGGAGTTGGAATTAAGATTAGATTGGGGGGGGGGGGGCCAAAATATGTCAGAGGCTTCTCAGGCCAGGTGCAAATGACAAAGAGTTAAAATGAGAAATAATCATATTGCAATGAAAAAGAAATTGTATTAAAATATATAAAATTAACAATAAAATATTTTCCAACCATATAGTTTTTTGTGTGGCAATTTTTTTTTAAAAAAATCTGTTTATGGTAATATGAAAACATTAATTGAAAACATATATTAACATTCATTTACTTTAGTGATTACAAGGCAAAATTTTTTACAATTAGTTGATCAATTGATTTAATTATATAAAGTATTGGTTTATATCAATGGTTTCCAAACTGAGAGGCACACTCCCCTGGGAAAGCAAATTAGTGTCAGTTTAACATAAATATAATTTTCACAGTCAAACATTTACAAATAAAAATATATGTATGTTATGTTGTTACTGGGATGAATTCATCAACTGGGATTTGCCAGAATAATGTTTACTTTTAAAACAAGAATAAATAAAAGGGAGAACAATAATTAATGAATGAAGTGAAACTTTTAAACATGCATCCTTGCCTAATTGGCTTTCATTATTTTTAAGAGTTGCTACTGCTCTGCCGTTGCACGTCCGTCTCTTGCATTCTCTATCTCTTCTATGTTCTAATATCTCTTCTCTCGCTGCCTCTTTTGTCCGAGTCATTGCACTCTGCTTCCCTTCGCAGCCACCTGGGAGGGGGCCGAGTTCCCAAATGTTATGTAGTTACTGGGATGAATTCATAAACTGGGATTTGGTAGAATAATCTGTTTATTTTTAAAACAAGAATAAATAAAAGGGAGAATAACGATTAATGAATGAAGTGAAACTTTTAAACGCGCATCCTTGCCTAATTGGCTTTCATTATTTTTAAGAGTTGCTACTGCTCTGCTGTTGCACATCTGCCTCTCTTGCATTCTCTATCTCTTCTCCTATGTTCTAATATCTCTTCTCTCACTGCCTCTTGTCTGAGTCATTGCCCTTTGCTTCCCTTCGCAGCCACCTGGGAGGTGGATGCTAGGGGGGCTTGCAGTAGCATGTATCGCTGCCTACTTCACATGTATAAAAACAAAAATTAACAATCTAACAAATTTTATCATCTAAACCAGTGCTCCACAACCTTTTTATCGCTGTAGACTAGTCAAAGTTTGATCATTTTACCATGGCCCGCTGAGGGTGGGTCACATTGATTGTTTATATTGTAGATTGTTTTGATTTAACAATTTTAATTTTGTTACATTTAAATATGCCTTCAGAATAAAATATAGTTACACCAAAAATGAATAAAAGTGATTTAACGTGGAATATAAAGTGATTTCCGTGGAAACTTGCGCAAATCCGAGAGAAATGCACCACTTTAAATAAAATGGCAATAGTTCAATGTTCTTTAGGCGGCCTGGCACCATTTGATCCACAGACCGGGGGTTGCGGATCACTGATCTAAACCACCCTAACTTTTACGAAAACATTCTTTTATTAATTTTTTCTTTTAAACTAGGCAATGCCATTACAAATCTGTCAATTTTATATTGTTACTATGTTCCCCCTTTGAAAAACAAAGGTTTAAAAAAAGAACACAAAAGTTTGATATCAGTACACTATGCGCCAAGTTGTTGTTGACATTCGCCAAGTTGCACAATAACAGTACAATACGGTTACCTTAATTTTTAATGCTTCACACTGGGGTTGCCATCTTTATTACCTATAATACAATTTTTTATTCATTAATTTTTATGGCTGTAACCCTATTAAATTCAAACAATTTTAATTCAATTTTTGTAACAAATTTAATCATTTCCATACATTGTCTAGATTGTAGCTTCTGTCATTAAAACAAACATGGATGTTTTGAACATTATTAGTGAGTACCAGGATCATTTTTAAAAAAAGTCTCTGCTTTCAATTTTTATGGATCAAAAAGACTGACAAATTGACACTAAGTGCTCTTTTTTCAATTTTCATTCTCTTGGTTAAGATTTCGCTCATTTCAGACATTGTGAAATATGATAAGTGTGGCAGTGAAATGGAAATAGTTTACAGATAGGATAAGAAATGTGACTCACGTATGTTTTATTGCTGATACCATGGAAATTTACGTGACCACAATAATAAATCTATCAGGCATAATTCTTTTTTCATTGGCAGTAAATGCAAAATTTCCACTTTATTTTACTTTTCTTATTCGGGTCACCAATGTAGTGGTTTGAACGTGGAACCTTCAGGTTCATAGCCTAGTAACATATCCACTAGATAAAAGTGATCACCTCTGTCCAGAGGCTGTTACTGGCATATTTAGATATTGCTACACATTTTTAAAAACATTCCTTGTTTTCAATGAAATTCATTAAAGGGAGTCTGAATTTTTGGACATATTGTAAATTATTCAAGTTATTTTCAATATATTTGAGGAACCAGATTCCTAATATTTCCCAATCAATCTTTTTTCCTCCTGTTAAGAAATTCACTTCTTCAGCCTAAAATTTTTCATTTTTATTAAGTATTTTTTCCCCCTGGAATTTTTAAATTCCTCACATATTCTATTATTTTAAATCCGGTACTCATATTTTTCCAATTTCTTTTCCACAAGTATGCTTATATTATCTTTTTGCTTCTTTTAAAATTAAACTAATTAAACTATCATCAGGAATAAGCCCATTCTTTAAAATTATTTTCATCTCAAGTTCTTAGTGCTAGACCACCATCTTGAATTGAAAGCTACTGAGCACCCAAATCTTATTTGACGTGGCTTTGAAACAGCGCCAAAAAGACATTTAGTGCATAGTGTACTGATAACAAATTAGTTCCATAAAACCTCAAAGGCACAATTAACAAAGGCAAAAATACATACACAAAGAATTAAAATTGTGAAAGTAAATAACTATAAATACCTTTCATTCTGCTTCGTAGTTCGCTACAAATTCAATGCTAAAAACCTCTTTACTAACAGCAAACTTATTATTCCTTGGACTTAAAATTTTTTAACCTATGCATATTAATATTTTTGCTTAGCTTTAACAAAATTTGTATTTCAGTCTGAATTTAATTATATATCATTCATATCATAACTAAATATGAACAAATTAAAAAACTTAGAGAACTTAAAAATTTAGAAAGAAAGCTTAAAAAAAATGCTTTTAAGAACATTAAATTTATTTTTTTCATTATATAACATGCAACACAAAAAATTTTTAAAAAATTTCTCTTTTTTTTTTTCCCCTTACATAACACTATCAAGTCATTATATATAAATCAAAAAAATTTTCAAGATTTTCAGCAATTTTAAATACACAAGGAAAAAATTAAAATCAACATTATTTAGATATATCTGTTCATCATTTGAAGTAATGAAACATATCTATCAAAATATGCATTTAAGTTTACATTTATTTCATAAAAACTGAGTATTTTATTTATTAAAATATTCATCATCAATGTATACAACTCATTTATAGTTTTCCCCATTTTTACTTTCAGTTAACCTGAATGTAATAATCACCATTTTGAGATAGTTATAGGATATATGGAGAAATTTACTAAAGCTATAGCAGACAAACATAAATCAGTCATATAAAATCATTCAGAGTATATTGTTAAGAGATATTTTTTCTACAGTTAATCTATGTGCCATAATTAGGGATTGCAATATCGGACCAAAAGTTCAGTACAGGTATTCAGTATCTCTTAGAATTTAATACCGGGATAATGGTTTTAATACCAGTAGCAGAAATTTTTGAAGAAAGAAAACACTGAGTGTTTCATTGTTTTACTTACCAGTTTTATTAGAGAGTAAAAATATCACGAAAAATAATTTGTAACTTATAAATTATAACAGTATATAAAGAATCACAAAAAAGTAAAGGAACATCTTATTTATTTAAATCACAAAAAAAGTGTGAATATCACTATTCACTCCATGGTACTATTACAAACTTTTGAAATGTGATCTTAAAAAACATAATGCATCAATTGTATTGTCATTAAACCTGGAACGTAATTTTGTGCAAAAATTACCAGCTATTGAAAAAGCTCTTTCGACATCTAAGCTAGTTGCAATGCTACGCTGTTAGCAATGCACAATATACTTTTTCCAAGTATTTACCTCTAAATCCCTAATCTTCAAATAAACCGATTTCTCATCAGATGGTTTTGGATATAGTTGCTTTCTGTACTATATTTTGGTTTGTTTAAATTTCTTTTAGTTATCGCTAATTCTAATTTTTGTTCAAGGGACCATTCCTTTTCACTATCGATGTTAGTGTCATCCTCATCTTCAATAACTGTACCGTATTCTTCTCAATGTGGAGAGGTTTGTGGGTAAAAAGTTTTAAGAAAGTTTACTATAAACTTGATCACATTTGATTTGGTTAGTCTCTTTTCTTCTTTTTTTATTTTTAAAATCATTATAATTATGTAAATACCATAAAACATTTTTTATTTAGGTATGTCTTTCTTCTGTATAATTTTTCAATGTAGTATATAATTCTTTAGATAGCGATGTGTGCTGTGCTATTCTGTCAGTGACTGCAACATGGCATTTATTGTTGCATTAGTTCTGTTAATAAATTAGAATCTTCGGACGTAATGCCTCAACAGCCAGTTTAATTGGAAGTTGAGCCGATACAATCTGGATATTAAGTCGAATTCACTGTCGGAAAAAGTAATTTGTAGGTTTAAGTCAATCATTGCCTTTTTGACTGGATTTTTCAGTTTCAAAAATCATTCCATCATTAGGAGGAAACTATTACAACGTGTTTTAGAATCTAATATTAACATATGTTCTGTTTTATTTTCAGTTAGTATATATTTTTGTAGCATGGCATTTTTTGTAGGGGAACATTTAAATATCTTAACAATTTTTCGAACTTTATTAATTATAGGAAGCAATTCTTGATGAGTTAATATTTCATCCTCATTAGCAATATCTTCAACAATAACATTGTCATTATCTTCATCATTAGTATCACTGTCATTTTACTTATAATTTCATCCAAATTATCTTTTTTTTTTTTAAATAATCTAAAATCTCTGATGGCTTGGGCTTAGAGATTATGCTTAAATTTTTACCTATATCAAAATTAGATTTTTTCCTCTTTAACAAATTTGTTTGATGTTTCATTTTTAAATGTGGATGGAGTCCGCTTGTACTTTCTCCATTCATTTTAATAACTCTAGAACATTTTTTACATTGTGCCAACATATTCTTTTCATCATATAAATAATGAAATAAAACTGAAGTATTATCAACTGATTTTTTATGTTCTTTAAAGTTATTTTTATTTGTTATTATGGGTTATTAATTACAGTAGCGTAACGTACACCCTTGCATTGCGGGGAGGCCCAGTGTACTAAAGGGTCCAAATCCTAATTGACACGAAGTATATACCCTTTGAAAGATCCGGCTTGGGGCCCAAAACCCGACTTTGCAGGGGAGGCCCTAATCCTCTCCATTATGCCACTGATTATTTATGAGTATATATATAATGAATCTGAAAAATATTTTGAAACCTAAAGTATGACATGCAAATAAAATGTAAACAGAAAACTTACCAATTTAAAAAATATCAAAATATTATACATTTCCTTCACAAGTACTACCTTGGTTTCACAGATACAAATACCAGACTACGAAACCTGTGAGAGTGCAGTATCACTCTGAGCTGTAATAGGATAGTTTTGGCCTTGGATGATTCACATATTTTATTACTTTTCTTGATTGTATGAAACAACTTTGTATTCACAGTTTAATTAATTTTGCCTGTTAGGGAGACATTGTAGTAACAGGTGTTGATGTATGAAGAATGGCAGATGAGCTTGGATATGTTAATCCTCTTTCAATGAGAACTTAGTTAGGATTAGTGTATTTAGTTCTATATATCAGAGAAATAATTTATGTCAAAATTTTTAAGTTCAGATTAGTAGTCTTTTATCCTGTTGTATCTGGAAATGAAAAAATCAGATGATGGATTCAATGAGTTGCTTGAGACCTGTAAAACCAGCTATGAAAAATAAAATTAAAAAAAAATAAGAGCAACGGAATGTGTGTGTGAGCGGAATATAGATGTTTAATATCTTCACCATCTGAAATGGATGCAAAATTATTTCATTTATAATATATTTTAATCGTGGTGCAACAATTAAAACCATAAGATAAAGCGTATACTATTTTGCTATGTTGGCGATCCCTGAACATATAGTGGAAGCAATTTTAAAAAAAATTTCTAGTAAATACCGGAAAACCGGTATTTAAACTTGTGAATACCAGTTGTTCAAAATTGTACAAATGGCTCAATCCCTAGTCATAATATACTGCCTTAACAGAATAATATATCAAAAATAATAAAGTATATAGTCATGATTGATATAGTCATTTACTGCTATTGTATTTCTTTATTGATGCTAAACATAGTGAATAAATATATATATCTAACAACTCCATATTAAAAAATATATATCAGAAATATTCCAAGTTTTAGAAGACAAGTCATTTTCAATTTTAAAAAATATTTAAACAGTAAATGCATTTATTTAGAGAGGCATTTTACTATATTAATATAAGCTTTTCTACTTTATAAGAAACATGATTATATTTGTGGCGGTGTGATATCTTTATTAACTAGTACCAAACACCATGCGAAGACGATCGTTTTGGCGTGGTCGATAAAGTACTTGCTTATGGAATGGAAGGTACCAGATTGAATCCCTCCTTCCTACATTGGTGACCCTAGTCGTGCAAAAGAACTGCACCCTTCACGCGCCGCAGTCATGGCGCCATCTATCCGCCGCAAAAGCAACTAAGCCGTCAAACATTGACGCACTTCACAAAGACGTCTCTCATATTGTCTGTTTAATTATCTGACTGCGTAACTCCACCAGTGTAACTGATTTGATATAGGAGTGCAACGCGAGAAGCGTTTTTTGGCACGATTCCTTAATCCTTTTGTTTTGTCTATGCCATACCTCAGTGCGCGCTCCGCTTTTAATTTATTCCTCGATCAGTGTAATCAATACTTTTTTTATTTCATAATAAAACTAGATTTCGAAGGGAGAGGTGGTGGCAAGATTTTAACATAAAATAAATACAACAGAAACTAATATTAATGTATTACACTTCCAGATATAAATTTACACTATTTTAAACGTTCATTACACAAAATTTGTAAAAATGTGTTACTTTTGCTGAGCAGAGATCCCGCAGAAAAAAAAAACAAACAAAAAACTAACACTAATATACGTTATACCTATGGCAATCACATTATTGCACAATAAAAATATCAAAGTAAACCATATTGTTATATTATCACCTATCTTGGTGAACATAAACAACAACTTGGCGCCTTCCCTACTGTATCAAATTAGCATCTCAGATAGAGATACACAGTTTGATAATTAGACCGACGATATGACGCAAATAAGCCGTCATGCATGACTGACGCAACCACAAAGTGGCGCAACTGCTTGCATGCTCCCCACGAATATGGTATTGTTCGTTCACCTATTCGCCGAATCACTAGCATGAGGTTATGTGGTAGTGTGATATCTATATTAACTAGTACCAAACACCACATGAAGACGATCGTTTTGGTGTGGTTGATAAAGTACTTGCTTACAGAATGGAAGGTACCAGATCGAATCCCTCCTTCCTACATATTTATAAAAGTAAACAGCTTTTGACTATAGATCAAACATGTCATTTTCAATTGTCCATGATATCCTTTTTCTGAATAATGCAAGCCATTACATTCCTTCTTAATTTACAATACTATCAACCTTTGTTTCCCAACGTGCTACTGAAAATACAATTTAAGTTTTAAAAAATATATGATAAAGTTGGAAGTAAGAATTAGAGATGGTTATGTATTAGCCCATAGAGACCATTGCAAAATGCTATAATAAACAGGTAATAATGAAAAATATGTTCCTTCACATAATTAAATACAAGAATTTTACTAACATTATAAAAAAAATAGTAACCCCCTTCAAAACCTTGCATATGAAATTAATATGAATCTTAAGTAAAGAATAATTTAAAATTATGTTCCCAATTACTATATAACCATAGTTTTGAATAGGGAGCACATTATTTTTTTATGGTATAGCTAGCAAATTTAGATTTGGGTAATTATTTTAAAAAATAAAATGCAGTATGTGAGGAGATAAATT
>BMAV01022841.1:85372-99877 GCA_019973955.1 Trichonephila inaurata madagascariensis
TGTGTGTGTGTGTGTGTAAGGATAATTAAGTTAGATTAAAAATTAAATTCCCTATCTAGTAATTCACTTTTATATTACCTCCTCACCTCTTCAAATATCAAACTAATGATCCATTTATTTCTTCAGAACATATGGCCTAGCCAATAAACATGTCTAATTCCAGATCATTATATTTAATAGCCCTATATGTCAGCATTAACTTTCAAGAACACTCATGGACGCCGCGATCGGTGTTTTAAGTGTTTAACCCACTTAAGATATTCGGTGGCGTTCTTTTTTCTCTCTTTGCCTCTTGCGACAGAGGATCTCTAACTTTGATCAAATAAAGACCTTTTTTAAAAACTAAGTCTGTTTCTGACTCTAAAATCATGTCAGAATCATGTCATATATATATATATATATATATATATATATATATATATATATAAATTATTGATATCTAAGTCCTGTCATTAAGCTTTCGATTGTATTAAAAAAACATTCTTATAACTCTCACCTCCTCATTTTTTTAATTTTATTTTAATTTCTCATATAACAGTATTATGCTGTATATATAAGAACTGAAACTTAGTAAGGATGTGACAAGATTATGAAATATCATCAAATGAGGATAGCCTAGACGAAACTGAGATTTGTAAAATACATATAACCTTTAGAAATTTTGGTAAGTGAATGCAAAAATTGGATCATTTTCTAAAACACAGATTTTATACAGCTGACTAGCTGTAACCCGCCTGCTTCGCTGAGTATCTCATAATGTTGTATGAATACTGTTTATATATATATATATATAGCAGTAATTAAAATAAAAAGAAGACTAATAAATCCTAAAACATCTTAAGGATATAACTTAAACTGTATATATCAAACCTTATACCTCAAACCTCAAATATATATATATATATACACATGGGTGACAAAATAATACGAACACCTATGAAAGAGGAGAAATGCTTTATTAATAGGGAGTTGGACCCCCCTTTGACTGAATTACAGACTGTATGCGACGGGGGATGGACGCGTAGAGGTCATGAACAACTTTTAATGGAATATGAAGCCATTCTTCGTGGAGAGCGGTCTCTAATGCCGAAATCGTAGATGGTGGGGGGAATCGAGCACGGAGTTTTGACTCCAAATATCCCCACAAATATTCAATAATATTTAAATCAGGTGACTGAGGGGGCCAAGAAAGATGACCTACGTCCCCCTCATGCTCTGCAAACCATTCTTGCACGATTTTAGCTCTGTGGATAGGAGCGTTGTCGTCTTGATAAAATGGGCATTCTCCGGGAAATAAAGTCTGGACAAATGGATGCACCTGATCCCCCAGGATATCGACATAGTGGGCAGCTTGAACCTTGCCATACAGAGTAACAAGTGGCCCAAGACCACGCCAAGATATCGCCCCCCATACCATAAGGGACCCACCTCCATGCTTCACAGTCGGCATGATGCATTCAGGAGCAAATGCTTCTTTGGGTGTTCTCCACACATAAACTCGTCCGGTGGTCTGGAATAGGGAGAACGTCGATTCATCCGACCAGATGACTTGTTGCCACTGTTGTGGGGTCCACTGTCTGTGTGTTCTACACCACTGGCGTCGCTGTAAAGCATGACGTGCTGTTACCAAAGGTTTACGAATTGCAACTCTTCCATACAAGTTCGAAGCATGCAGTTCCCTTTGGACGGTTCTTGCTGAAATAGGGTTACGAAGATGACTATTCACCTCAGACGTTATTTGGGATAGCGATTGCTTGCGCTTTCGGGCCACTATGCGGGTTGACTCTTTTATCCCTCTCGGTAAGCTTTCTTTTCCGTCCACTGTTGTGCTTGCCAGACGCCACATTCCCGCACTTCTTGTATGCTGTCATAACGGCAGATACAGTACTTCTTGCACGCCCCAAATAATTAGCTGTTTCCGTCACCGAGCAAACAGCGCACCTCATTTCAACAATCATACCTTTTTCGAACTCTGACAGGTCCGTCATTATTGCATTTTTCAGAAATTACAATAGACGCGTGCAACACCTATTGCAGCTGTTGAGCGACTGATACATTACTTTTCGAATCCGCTAGGCGGCGGACTGCAACGCAAAATGACATGCGCGCTGTGCGTCTTTGAAATGGGCCATGCCATTTTTGCGGTGTTCGTATTATTTTGTCACCCATCTGTATATATGCATACATACATACAGTCGGACTTCTATATAACGAAGTCACTAAATCCTGAAAAAAAGTTCGTCATATGGAAAATTCGTTATATAGAGGTTCATCCTTCAATTTTCTTTATAAACCACATAAAACAAATTTCAAATTCATAAACACTATAGATTTTTTTTAAAAAAGCAATTATTCGCATTTTTTTGTAAATTAATATATATTTATTTTATTATCTTACCTATAAAAAAGACAATAAGAAAAACTACGAGAAAAGTTTCTTGGCGCCTTTATCCTCTTCCTGAAGAATCAATTTTTTTTTTTTTTTTTTTTCGATTCTCAAGCACTTACGCTTTGACATTTTTCAGATGCAAGAAATGAAGTTACCAGAAAAACTGATCAACATTACAAATGAACGGAGACTAGTTCAAGGACACGAGACTCCACTGAGGGGGAAAGCGGATATCGAAGATGTTTCTAGTGAATTAGACAATGGGGGTTAAAGGTTGCACTTTTTGGATGAAATGCAGAAGTCTATTGCTCTCGGTGAGTTAGGCACCTAATAAAACCAGTTCAAGATTTATGACTGCCATAAAATGTGTTAAAAGAGAGAATAACCTAAAATGTCCAGAAATACTTTAAAAATTGGGAGAAAAAAAATTGATTTACAAGAGAAAATGTTCGTTGTATAGAAAATGCACTTTGCAATTGGGAGGTTATTTTACGAAGAAAATTGAGAAATGTTCTCGATTCCAGGAAAAAGTTCGCTATATAGAAAGATTCGCAATATAGAGGTTCGTAATATGATGGTTCGACTGTATATATAAATTATTGATATATAAGTCCTGGCATATTAAGAGTTCGATTGTATTAAAAAAGATTCTTATAACTCTTACCTCTTGATTTAAAAAAAAAAGACAGAACTTCTTAGTAATAATTTCTAAAACTAAAGTAGAATTATCTTTTACGCTCCTGTAACCCCCTTCCCCAAACTGGATTTTCTCGAAATCCATTTTTAATGGATCTCTACTCCAAAAAATAAGCATGCTTGCCAAATTTCAAGTCTAAATCTAATAGTTCAAAAGCGGCAATTTTTTTATCACTAGCCCCATATTCCTTTGAGAGTCGATTTCCGTTCGACCCGTCCTTAGCTAATATCAATTCAACAAAAGTAACTTTCATACCAAATTTCGTTACTGTAGGTCTAGTTGTTCCTATATGGGAATTTTTTTTATCAATACCCCCCAATAACTCCCCGCTCTCCTCCCATAGTAGTCAAGCGGTTCTCTATTCAACAAAAGAAAAGCTTACCAAATTTCAAGTATGTGTGTCTAACAGAGTTCAAAAATAGGAATTTTTATCTATCAGAACCCCTTAACTCCCCGCAATCCCTTGGGGTAAATTTTCGCTTAACCTTTTTTGTAGCGGACCTGTACTCTGTGAAAGGAACGTGCCTGCCAAATTTCAAGTCTAGGTCTAACAGTTAAAAAACAGGAATACTTATTCGCAACTTCCCTTGGTAGTCGATTTTCACAAAATCCGTTCTTAGTGGATCCCAACTTCATTAAAGGAACATGCCTACCAAATTTCAAGTCTGTAGGTCTAATAGTTCCTGAGATATCGTTATAAATGAGTTATATCGATGTGTTTGTGACAGTATATATTAATAGATTTACTATTTAGATAAATAACTTTGAAATATGACAAAGTAATGCACAGTTATTAAAACTTAATAACCTAAATGAAACGGAAACATTGAATAAAAATACATAAGTTTGTTTTTTTAAACTGAAACATAAATTTGTAGATGATGCCTCAATTTCAATAGGTTTACAGCTGAATTAAAATCAGTTATCAATAGTTTATCGTGATACAATTGATATTTATTTTAGTCCTTTTGATTTCGTATTATATTCCTTACAACCTTAATGGGTGAATAATATCCCCAAGAAGCAGTATTATTGACTGAAATTTATATTATATTTGTGGTAATATTGTAGGGAAAAAAAGTACTGCTTTATGGTTAAAAAAAACGGATCCGTACCCCCTTGCCCTTGATTTTTTTTTTCGATTAATTACAATCCTATGTATATGGTATGTAAAATTTTAGTCTTTGTTATTAATGATTTATTTTATTAATGAATGCTAATTATTTAATTAAATAATTTATTTTTTACTGTTTTCAGTTCTCGACAATCGACAAAATCAAAAAAAAATATGTTTGGTGGCCTATTGGGGAGAATGGTGGACTTTTGACCCTGCCCCTCCTTTAAAAATTCCTGTGTGTGGCACTGACAACAACTTTAGTAAACTCACATTTCTGATTTTTTAAGAAAAGCGCTTTAAATAAAAAAGCTCATTGGAGGACGCGAAAAAAAACAAAAAAAAAAAAAAAAAACTAACCCTACTAGTGCCAATTTAAGCGCATTTCGGGCCCTGGGAGCAGAAGATGTACGGGCCTCCTTCACACTGGGGGATCGAAATTTTTTTACCTGAAAACCTGGTTAAGTCCAGCTTACCTGGGCCCTTTCGCACCCTTCCAGGTCCCTGGGTGCCCGCCCCAAACGCCCAATGGATAAACCGGTACTGAACTCTACAAGGCTATTTGAAAGGCAAAAACTCAACGGCATGTGCCGGAAAGGGTGTATCATTTGTTGCTTTTACAATATGAAATGTACTGAATAATGTATAAGAATTAGAATTAAGAGCTTTGTGTCTAATAATATCCAGATAATTTATTTTGATAAACTGAAAGGAAAAGACCCCACTCCCCTCCTTCCCTCCGCTATTTCTACTGAGCGTGGCTCTATAAATAGTTCTTGATCTTAACATTGAAATATGAACAATATGTATGATTTTAACTTCTCGTACAGAAATCATAATTTAAAACGCATTTTTTTCGATTATTATTGATGTGTAACATCTTTCCTCTTGATATTTGATATTTGAGGGAGTGATTTCGTGAAAAGGGACGGATGTGTGTAACAGGATGTGACGTAAGCGTGCTCTACTTGATTTGACCAATGAGAGTGCGTGGCTGCTTACCCTCGCATGGGGGTCCAATTCTAGTAGCCATCAAGCACACGAGCACTTGACTCTAAATCCGTTAGTCACGATATTGGGGGACATGAATGCGGCAGAATGCTTATTTGAAAATGGACAAACAGTGATTTCGGTGGTCGTATACATTTCTTCGATTCAAACGGTTAAAAAAAATTAAAGATTTCCTGCATTTTGTACTTTTACCATATAACGAAGGTGGCTCTGCTCTTTTAAAAAAATTATCACTCGCTTCGCCTGATTTTGAGTGGTGATTTTAACTTTAACTTCAGTTTGCCAAAGGCTGAGCCGCTCATAGCTTTTATGAATGATGAACTCAAGCTCGAAACGAACACAAATTAGAATGTTTCGACTGCTAACAGTGGTACTGTTATTGATGCTGTTTTTCAACGATTTTTAAATACTTTGAAATCACAAGTATATGTGTCATATTTCATTTACCGTAAGTCTATTGTTTCCGCTCTTTCCCAAATTGAACAAGAATAATTATTTTTGATAAAATATTGCATTACTCCTTTTGTTAATTAAATACAATTTTCATTAAAGATATAATTATTCGATAGAAAATTATTTCCAATCATACCCGCGAGAGAGATTTTTTTTTTTCATATTTTTTTCAGGAAAAAGTTCATATTGCGTACTTACCACGATAACATGTCAGATGCTACACATCATATGCAACTACTGTAAGACTCGTTTCTTTTTATTATTCGTATCGCAAATTTACGAATAAGAGATAAATAATGTAGTATTAAACGAACTTTTACTTATTTAACAGCATCTTATTTATTAGGTGTTTAAAGTTATTTTAATGATTGTTTTATAAACTCATTATCAGATGTAGCAGAGGCATAACTTTTAAGTAATTCCGTTTTTTATCACAAAAATATATATATAAATAATTAATTTTCCTTGCGTTACATAATTATTTCTTGTATTATGATTTTACAGCACAAGCACAATTGCTTGTTCTTATAACTTGCATTATAAGCATTCATCAATTGTTAAAGAGAAAAATAGTAAAACTTCATGTGTAAAAAAAGTTTTAGCAAATGTTTTTATGTTACAGCCGTTGATCACTTTATTTTATTATGTTTTACTCACAAAGAGAAACAAACAAAATAAATTAAAAGTAAGGATTTATTCATGAAAATTAGCGTATTAAAGAACTTATATTTAATTTTAAAATGAAAAGAAAACAGGATATTTCAACAAACTAGATTAAATTGCGGAAAAGAAGTCTTTCACACACATAATAAACCAAATGGTCTACACTTACATAGTTCGGACTATGTTAATAATTTTACATTTTAATTTATGCTGCATGTAAAGATTCAATTCGAAATAATTATGAATTCAATAATTTTAAAAGTATTTATCAATAAAAAAATAAATGCTTAATAAATATTGCTTTCTTTTAAAAAAATTATGTAACTTATTTTATATTTTACATACGGTGTTAACTTTTATTATGTAATTTATTTTTGAAGTATTTAGAAAAAGCATAAATGCAGAGTAAAAACTGTATGCAATTATTTTTTTTATTATTTAGATTCTCATTTACTTAGTTCAAATAACAAGTATTTCTTCACGTAATTAAATACTTCAGACATTTAAATTTTAGGTAAAAGAAAAAAAATCAAAATTGTGTATTATTTTTATAATGAAAATCAGATGCTTATCGAGCTTCGAGGAACCAAATGCTTATCCAGTAAGTACGGAGGAAATGACCAATCGAAAAAAGAATCGAAATGGAGAGGCGAAGAACGTATAATTTTTACATTTCAGGTAATGAAGGCGCTTAAGTGCCAAAACCAGATAACCCAGATTTATGGTACATTACACATCCACCAATGAGAAACAAGCTGTTTTTCCACTGAGCATGCCGGAAGTGAGAGCAACGTGACATTTCGCACTCTCTTTAACGTTATGCTGTCAATTCGTGATCATAAACTCGTACTTCTTTTTTCTAATCAGTTAACAATAATCAGTCGCCAAATCTAGTGTTGATAAAATGGTAACCTTTCGTGTTTTAATCCTATGATTTCTTAGATTCAGTCTCGTATCTACTTCTTTCCGGATCTGCGCAATCGGATTTTGGCCATCATCGTTGGTTGGCGATGTTTTTTCGGCCAATTGCAGAGAATGTAGTGAATGCGAATTTATGACGGGCCTCTCAAGGCTCATTCACACAGCAAGGTGTACAAACGTCATGATCATATTAGAATAGAGAGATGTTTTCGTAGTTCGATTCGCACCAAATTTTTTCGTACGCACGTGGTGGATTTCTGCTCATTACGTGACGCTGAAGATAGTAGTTGATTCTGATTTATTAAATATGGATCGCTCAAGAGAAAGAAGAATTTTTTTGCGATTTTGTTAGCATTAAAAAGGGAGGAAGAGAAACGATAGTGTGCTTGACGTATTTCTCAAAAAAAAGCGATTAAAACCAACATCTAGGCTAATTGATGAGATGCGTGTGTTAGACACAAAATGCTATTTTAATTTTTTTTCGGATGTCGCCGCAACGTTTCGATAATTTACCATCAATAGTTGGGTCAATTATTTCTAAAAGGGATATTATAGAGATAATATTCAACCAAAGGAGATAGATTGGCTTTAACTCTGAGGTTTATTCAAATGTGAATTAATTAGTTCAGAAATTTTCGATGCTCTTACAAATGTTTATTTACAGTACTTAAATGAGAATATTTTATGTTTAAAGCAAATTCTTACTTTCTGTATTGATGGAAACGTTGAATTTTTGTCATGTAACAAAGATTCATTATTTTGTGAAAGCAATCAAATTAAAAATGCAAATTAAGTTAATTTTTTAATTGAGTAATCATTACACTGCTGATGAAGCATGTTTCTATTGGATATAGATAAATAATTAGCTGTATCATGCACTGAATTTATGATAAAAATGTGCACTAGAGGGAAATAATTACAAATATTTTAAATAAACTTCACAAAACTATAATTATTGAACAAAAGCTGGTACATATTAATAATATTGAATAATTTTTCAAATAAAGGGTGTCCAAAGTCTTAAGAAATAGGAGGTACATATTTTGTGCCACCACACTTCAAGCAGCATGATAGTTCTTGAAACATGATTTTTTATTCCCAAGGAACAATGAAACTTTGCAGACACAACACATCCATTCTGTATGAACTTGGGAAAATAAATAAATACACACACTTCATCTTATACTGTTATTCTTATAAATTAAAACATTCTCAATTTTTCCTAATCTAGTGTTGTAAGCTTAATTTTAATTTAGTCCTAATTTACCTAATGTTAGTTTTTATTTTAAATATTCTATTCTTTACATTATTTTTTTTACATAGTTTTTATTTAATCAACATATATAATAAGTGTATTAGTCGTATTTATTTTTCCTGAACACTAACTATAGCTCATTCAGGACATATGTGTAATTTTGTCTACTATTAAGAATAAATATTATTAATGTTTAAAAAATGTAACTTAAAGCAAATCTATCTGGCACCATATTATTGGGAAAAAATAAGACATAATGCATTTGTATTGTAAAGAATATATTTTGTATTTGTAAAGAGAAGATGGCCTTCTCAATAATGTGGTGGTACATTTTTTGGACTCTCATATTTTCATACTAGAAATGCACATGTGAGGTACTAATTATTGTAATATTAACTTATTTAGTTACATAATATATGTATTTTTACCTGATTTGTATCAAATATTGCAAGAATCATTTTCATTTACACATAAAAATACACAACACACACTTCTAAAAATATAGTCACTTCTAAAAAATACCACTCAATAGACTCACAGCTAATCAAAGAATGTCCCACTGCATAAACCCATTACATGCAATTAGCTTTTGACATCTCTTGAAACTTGAATAACTGCTAGGAGTTGACCTCTGTGGTGGTTCAGAGAATGTACCCCCTAGCATCAATTTCTGAGACATTTAAACAAGTGGTACATTTTATGTACCACCACACAATAAACAAATAAGAGCTAGTGTTACAACATAGGTACCACCAAGCATGAAGAGTTAACAACACAATGGGACCAGTATTTATCATTCTTTTTTGTTGGTCGCACATCTGAATATAAAAAAATGTTAAAGATGTATGTTACAAATATATATTTTTATCAAAAGATTTTATTAAATATCTAACCATTATTACTGAATGAATGAAATATTTTTCATTAGTTTACTGCAATGCAATCTCATAAAAAAACTGTAAAGATTAGATTATTTCACAAATTTTTTGATCTCAAGAAAGCCATGTCAATAACAACTGGGCAAAAAATATCAAATTATAGCAGGAAAACGAAATAAAAAAAAATATATATATTTAGTAAACATTGAAGTAATTACTATATTACTATTTTCAAAGCTACAAAACTCATGAACTTGTAATTATTCGTCGAAAATTCTCTTGGCACATAGGTTAAGAAACGCTGATCTAGATACATGCTCGAAAATTATGATTACAAAAACTATGAAGTTTTATGATTATAAAAACTATAAGATGGCATTTTTTTACAAAACTTGAATAATAAAATCTAATTCAATGCAAAATATTTTCATGCAAGTATAAATCTGAAATGCACTTTATTTAATGCACATTTTATCATTATTGAATTATTAAAATATGTAAATTAACCTTAGAGCATATATGCTTTAGCATCTGGGAAGGTTTTTGTTTTTAATGCTAAGGTGTTTTTGATATTCTGTGTTGCAAAAAGGAATAATTATAAAATTTTGTTTTTAAAAAGTGCTTCAAGTTTTTGCTTTTTTTTTATTCTGGTATTATAGATTTCTACCCAAGTATAAGAAAATATTAAATAGTTTTTTTTGTTTTTTTTTAGTTTGTATTTTATAACACAATTGCCATAACATACAACCAATTATAAATTTTTTTAAGAGTCAAAAATAAGTATAATGTAAAAAAATAATTACAAGAAATTCTTAAGGAAGTATAAATTTTCTTCCAAACATTTTCTCTCATGCCTTTATTATTAATTAATGGGTTTCCTTCTCTCTCTCTCTTTTCATATGTAACTATGTCAGGGTCAAAACTTTAAAAGTTTTTTCTTGCATTTTAAAGCACTCGATTGAGCTGGAATTTTGTATACAGGATTATTTTGGATGATAATGCGACAATTTAATTATAATTAATAAAAATTAATTGATTAAAACTAATTATTCAAAGAATTACAGATGCAGCCGTGTTGGCATCATTTTTGGCGACTTAGTGACCATTTTAGCGACTTGTGTCAAAACCTTACAAAAAAATTTTTCTTACATTTTTAAGTGCTCTATAAAGCGGCAATTTTCTATACACGACTGTTTTGGGTGACAATACAATAATTTAATTATAATTGATAAAAATTAATTTACTACTAATAATTATCCAAAGAGTTACAGATATAGATATGTAGGCACAATTGTTGGTGATTTAGCGACTATTTTGGTGATTTGGTTAAAATTTTAAAAGTTTGTTTTCTCACATTTTAAAGCCCTTAGTTGAGCTGAAATTTTATATACAAGATTGTTTAGGAAGACAATACCATAATTTAACTATAATTAATAAAAATTAATTGATTAAAATTAGCTATTTAAAGGAGTAAATTTTGTTCGTAGTTCCAACTGTTTACAACGTGTAACAGTTGAATATAACCACACAGCAAATTAAAACTATCCCCTCGAATAATTAAATTAATAAAACGAAAAATTAAGTAAATTCAATTTGATTCAACACTCATTTCGCTCTTAAAATTTAAGGTATAAAAAATTATTTTACATAAATATGAAAGAAAACCTGTGCTTAAAAAACTCATTTTTAAAGGTGTTATTTTTATGACTTTTTTTCTCTAAATCGTACAAACGAGAACACTTTTGGACTTCTATTATGAGCTCTCATCATGATTACTTATTTTTACAAGAAGTTGTAAAATTATAAACTAAACTATCTATCCAAAAATATTGCACGAAAGGCTACTCTAAAAACTCCAACCCCTCAGGGGGCTCACCTCCTTTAGGTGAGTTCGGGTTTCACGCTCCCGAAGTACCCTAGTGATCTTTTCCTCTCCCTAAGGCAGTGTTTCTCAAACTGTGGGGCGCGCCCCCCTGGGGGGGCGCAAGCATATCGAAAATAAAAGGTTAAAAAAATTAATTTACTGGAATGAAAAAAAAATACTTTCTGATATAATAAAAAAATACAGATTTGCATTGATATGATTTATATATATCATCTGGTGAAAAAAGGTCACAAAAATAAAAGATTCTACTTTGAACGCTCATTAGCTATCTTTGATCCTATAACCAAATAAAAAAATATTTTGTTTGCTTTGCTCCTACGATGAGAGATTTTTTTTTTACGTTTCTTTTAACTTAAAATATTACTTTTGCTGGCTTTCGAACTTACTGGTATGGGTACCTGCATCCCTTTTTTTTAGGGAAGTTGTAAATTATATAATTCTGTTGCGCTTTTTTTTCACAATGTGAAAGAGTTTTTTGATACGTGGATAAGCATATTGAGCACTTTGAAGGATTAATTGGCCAAGATTTATTTTTTATGCGTATACTGAAACATATAATGCAAAAATCGTTAATTCTGGGAAAACTGTTTATTTGCTACCAATGTGACCTTGACAGAGAATCCTCTAATATGACAGTCTTAATGGGAGCTAAAATGAATTGATAACATATCTCCTTTTTTTGGAGTGGGAAACGTTTTTTTAGAATCTTAAGGCACTTGTTTAGACCGAGTTCCCGGCACGGCCACTATTTTTCAAAAATATTTTCTTGAACATGCTGTATTTTCCCCTATGAATAACTTAGTGGTTTTAATTGTGATGTTGTACAACTGATTATGGTTTATAAATGTAAATGAGCAGAATCTAAAAAAAGAATTGGGCATCTGTGATCTCTCTGAAAGGAAATTGAAGCTGATCAAACAAGGGAAACATTTGCTGAAATAATGCATATTAATCATGTAAGCGAAAGTAAATTTGAGAAAAGCAATAAACATGAAACGAAAGGAAAATTTTCAATAGCTACATTAAGAACTTTATCAAGAAAATATGAAGCCATAACTGTACCGCAAAATGCACTTCACCCTGTCAAAAAGACACAAGGAAGAAAAATTTCAACAGGATATTTGTCGATCACCAAAGGATATTAAAATTACAAAAACGTGAACAAAATGTGACAGTTTTGCTTACAAATAGCTTTCCTGTAATATTAGCAAAAAGTGTCTGTAATTTGTGTCCTTTATTAAGGCCACGCATACTTGGAACAATTTAGTTCAGTTTTATTGGATATTTTCTCAAATTATGTAAGACAAATAGAAAAACCCTTGAAATAGGTAAGTATATTTTCTCTTAGTTAAATTATTCACTGAAATTGTGATTTTTATCTTGTATATTGAAAATAATTATAAAAAAAAAAAAGAATTGGGGTGCATCACCCCCCGAGACCATTAACGTTAGTATCGAGTGCACACCTGATCCCGGTCTTTCTCGGTTTAAATATTAAAAAAATAACACAATTGTTATTCATTAGAATTTTATATTCTTTTTTTATTACTTAACATTTATTCTAAATGCTAATTCTGCGAGGCTTAAAATTACAGTTCATTCAAAACCGTTTATAATTTAGTATGTATTTCAATAAATCATTTTACATTTTTGTATACATTGTCATGCACTTGGTTTTACTCTCCTTACAATTAAGCTATTATATCAAAAATAATATATTATCATTTTTTAAAAAATAAACTCCTGTTAAGAGTGGGTACTTCAGCCAGTATAAGAACAAGTTTAATAATTATCAGTGACTTCCATGGGCTTGTCTTGCAGAGCAAAGGTTTCAAAGGAAGGCTAAAAATTAGAAATTGACACTCAGAGTTATTTTTTGATATTTAGCTCAGATCTATATTTTGTCTTCAAAGTAGCCATTGCAGAAAATCCGGATTCACAAAGGTATGCTGTTAAAAATGGTAATAGCCGAAATGCCTTTGTTTTCAGTGCAGAAAATTCAGCATCCACCTCTATCCAGAATTCAAAGAGTGATTTATTACAAAATTGCCCTTTAATTTCGTCACTGGATGTGAAATCTATGAAGATATTCTTTTCGGCAGTTGAGAGCCCTTCTGAAATATTTTAAAATGGATCCCTAACCCATTCGTAACTTGCAATCAATTTGCCCTCGTCTGTGTACTTGTTGATGCCTTATTATCGACGAATGCTCTCTGTGATTTAAAAATATATCTATGATTTTGTTTTAATCCACTGCCGCGTAAATACTTAATACCGTGAATTATAATTAACGCGTGAATTATGAAATGTACATTCAAGAGTGATTCGGTAGCTAATAGATTCGGCCAAGACTGACTAGAATTGTACGAAGTACAGCATTTTTACATGTTTTGTGCAGACGTCTGTTAGGTTGCCTGGACTCACATGAACGTTCGCGAGGATGCCAGATGTAATGGATATGATAAAGAGCAACATAAATTAGGCTATTTTTTAATGACATTTGTACTTTTATAGAAATGAATCTTGAAGGAAATAAATCTTTAATTAACCCGCGGTCACTCGCGCCTGTTTTTGCTACCGTCGTTACTCGCGGGGTGTAGAGAACACCCCAAACTTTTAACACGTGTATTTAATTATGAAAATAAAATTAAGTCATTATGATACATATTAATAAAGTACAGGATGGTTTTTGTATTATACAACTAAAATTATTAAATTTATTGCATACAAATGAGACTAACATTAATTTAAACTAAACATACAAAATTTTCTTTTTAAAACACATAATTTTATATTTTTTCAGAAACCAGTATAAAATGTATATACCAGTAATAAATATACTTAATAATTAATGTGATAATGACAGTAGAAAGTAGAAAAATAATATTTTAATCATTTTCCAGACATTCAGAGCAGACTGTATACAAATGCTCAACTTCTCGCGGGAGTACTCAGTCCCCCAGACAAACTTTTGAAGGTCATTACATTCCAATCGTTCGAGAAAGAGGGATTGCATAAGACCTGAAGGTTCAATGACCTAAAATGTGAAGCTACAGAAAAAATCGTGGTTCTGCGCATTCTTTTTAGAATCCTGGGAGGATTTTCTTGTTGCTGGGGTGTACAGAACACCCCGCGCGAGTGATCGCGGGTTAAATATTATTTCTCAATCTGTTTCAATTTAAAAATTAGAGAGAGAAAAATAAAATAATTAACCTATTACTTAAAAGTAATTTACTTAA
>BMAV01022841.1:137878-159739 GCA_019973955.1 Trichonephila inaurata madagascariensis
AGAACATTCTATTCCTATATAAATTAGTAATTAATTGTATTTTTCCTTATAAAACAAGAATATTTTATTCTCAAATCTATCATCATTATATTTAAAAATATTATCATTAACATTTTAAGCGCAATATTCGATTAAAAATGTAAAAGTATCTTATAACAGTGGAAATAAGAATTCAATATTTTCACTATAAACATTTTTATATACTCTGAATACGCGTCTGTTGGGTAGGAAAAAGAAAAACATCGAAGGAAGTTTCAATTATATCAATTTTTTTTAAGTAGTTTTTCTTCAATTCCTTCAACAAAAAATAGTTTTACTAAGAATTATCTTGTTTCATTAAATCAGGGTAAAAAAAAAATCTTCAGTATAATCTAATTTGACACTCTCATCCAAGATTTCTCTAGGATAATAAAAGTATCTTTAATTGTAAACAAGTAACAAAAATTTGTGCAACTTATTTGTAAAAAAAATATATAACTTCATAATAGAAATTTCGAAGTGCAATTATTATTAATATATTTTAAAGAATACTCTATAATAAATGAATTGCTGAAAGAAAATTTCGCGTAATAGTAGCTGCGTTTTCAAAATCACTTCAACGTTTGTCTACGCGTCGGCACACACACACACAATTTTTATTAAAAATTATAAATAACTACCGTATTTACTCGAATCTAAGCCACCCTATTTTTTCAGTGTCAATGCTACTGAAAATCGGATGCGGCTTAGAATCGAAGGCAAAACATTTGTTGGATGGGAGAAATTGAATTTACAAAAGGAAAAATGTAGCCGTCCATTCTGGCCACTTGCATAGAAGATTTATTCCATTCCGCAGTTTTTCTCCAGTATTCAGTCTATGCTATAAACATCGTTTTCTGCTTGCATTAAGGAAATTTTTTTTTGCAAACACTTTCTTTTAATCACCTAAACATCAAAGATATCGGTGATAGCATCAAGACGAGTTCACTATGAGGCAAGATGAAAAGAGAGGCAATTTTATATGCAGAAAAAAAAAATAGAAACCGAGCAGCGGCCACTGGAAATCTGACACGGATGAAATGAATATACGTCGATGGCGTAAGCAAAATGATGTTTTTTTTCTGCTTGTAAATGTTCAGAAGTCTTAATAATTCTTTTACATTCTATAACATTCTATTACATTCTTTTCCTCTATAACACATTATTTTAAAAAATTCTGTATAACGAATATATTGGATGGCATGGAAGACGACCCCTTATGGGAAAAGGGTGACTTCGGCACCAATTTCGAAGTCAGCTGTGACAATGGGAGTGACAAATCATATTCGAAACATGATACCGACGATTAGAGTAATTATAAGTTCATGTATGTATTCGCGCGCGCGCGCGAAAGTTTTTAATACTGATAGAATATGATCGAGAATTATTAACTGTTATTATTTCTCTTTAATTTTTTTAAATAATTTCTGAAGTATCAGGTATCGATGAACCTTTTACACAATTTTTCCTTTTTTTCACAAAAACGTGTAGAGAATTGGAGGTGTGGCTTAGAATCGATGTGATAACATTTTTCCCCACAAACACACACACATTTTGAAAATTTGGTTAGCGGCTTAGAATCGATGGCGGCTTAGATTCGAGTAAATACGCTATTTTATAGAAGAAGTATAAAAAAATATGCAAGATAATTTTTTGACCCAAAAAATATTGAAAGTCTAATATATATTTTGGATATAACCTTCTTCATTCAAGACATATCTTAGAATTCATTATTTTTAAATTTGTCTCTTTTAGAACATAATTTTTGTTTTTTGATGAATTTGGAATATTTGTAGACACTGCAAATCAAAACGAAACCATTGTAGTTTTTGTTAAAACTCATCACTCATGTTTACATTACAAACTTTTTAAAAATTTAAAAATTTATGACTGTATAAATCTCTGCTTACACTATATATATTCGGATAAACCCTAGTAGTCAAAGCTATTCCGAAACAATAAGAAGTAACTAAATAAAATTGAGTTGAATTTTAAAAGTAAGTTTTTCTGAGCTTAAATTTCTAAAACAGTATTTATTCCAAAAATACAGTTTTGCAGGAAATGTATTAAGAAAAAAAAATCTCTTTTAGCATTATTAAGTATTTGTCTTGCATTTTACGAAAAAAAAAATAATAATACTTGCAAATCATCCCCTACTGATTACTTTATCAAAATAAAAGAGACGAATTTTAATACTTTTTAAAATACATATTCCATTTTTCAACGTACTTGAACATTTAAAGTTCCTTATGTAGAAGTTTTAACTTGTGCTTTTACTATAGATTATATAATGCCATTTTCTTAAATTTCCGAAGGAAAACAATAATTGATTTTAATAACAATAATTGATTTAACAATAATTGATCTATCAGTATTAAATTTCCGAAGGAAAACAATAATTGATTTTATTCATAACTTATTTAGAAGTGTTTAAAATTTATTGTTTTCAAAACATTCTGTTATTTTAAAATGTCACATAAAATTGTTCCCTGAATTTTCTATAAATGTTTTTTTTTCTACTAAATTATGCAACAAAAAAAATATTGTCATTAAAAATATGTTATCAGAATATTTATAAAACTTTCTTCACTGTTTTTTAAAAAAGACAGAACATTAAAAGATTGCATGTATATTAATTTAACTTTGGACTGTAAGCAAGGAAAGAAGGGAAAATTAAAACCCAATAAAGTGACTTTTGTGAATTTTAAATAAGCAAATGGGCACAAAAAAAAAAACAAAAAAAAAATTAATAAAAAAAAAAATCGTGAAAGAAGGCATATGTAAAAAAGAAGCCTCTTCACAAGGAAAAGGAATTATCACCATCCATTTCATTGTCTTACTGTGAAGCAGTTTTGGGATTAGAAATTTTTGTCAATAGGGTTAGTTAGTTCTATATTATACTGAGCATCTTAAATGAATAGTATATATAGTACAATAGAGAAACATTATATCAAATGGTTTTGTTTGTAAATTACGAGGGATGTGATCAGAAAAAAAAAGGTTACACAAAGGTTACAAGCCGCATCATTTGAAAACTACATATTGTTGAGAAATTTTGTTTCCCCGGAGTAGAAACGAATAGCGTTACTTGTCAAACAGTTAGTTTGCGGGTAGGTAGTGTTTCCCATACTGTTCAGGACGATTGAAATGGCAAGACGCTTAGGAAATTGGTCTCGTTTGGAAGTGCGAGTCTATGATTCAATTTTTATTAGCAAAGAATGTGACCGCATCTGACATTCACAATCAAATTGTGGAAGTTTATGGTGTAGAAGCAATGAGCAGACAACATGTAGCGAAATAGTGTCTCTCTTTTCAATCAGGCAGACAGGATGTCGAAAACCACAATATGGTAGGAAACGGCCGGCCAAGTTCTTCACGGCACTAATTAAAGAAATGATTCAAAATTATCGACGGATCGTCAGATCTCGTCAGAGCTAGAACTGACCTATGGTAGCGTGCAGCACATAGTTTCTGATGTGCTGAGATATTCCAAGACAGTGCTGTAAAAACATCCACCGCGCGAGACTTGGCTCAATGGACAGGGACCTGATTTCTACCAAAACTGGTTAAACAAGTTGGTTCTGAGTTCTGATAAATACCTAAATAGATTTGGTGATTACATTGAAATGTTATAAACACGTATGCCTCTTAATTCTCTTTTGTATTTTCCGTCTATTGTTAGTAAATATTTTTTTAATCGATTTGTAACCTTTTTTTCTGATCACCCCTCGTAGCTATTAGATGATATTTTCTTATAATTCATTGAACTCACCATAACTTGCTTGCAACCTTCTTTTCTTGGCCTTTTTGTGTTTTTTGCTTTTGTGACGTTTTCGTTTTAAGGAAATAGATGTTTCTTCCTTTCTAAAATTCATTTCTGTAAAGGTATAACAAAAATATTACAATTGATAAAGTTTTTTTAAAAGCTATCTAAATTGCAATTTGTATATGCGAGCGCGAGTACGCACACGCACGTGCATATCGTATACATACATTCGGACCCCGAATTCACGAACCCCTATTTAATGATTTTCACGATTTAACGAACTTTTCTCTATCCCTGAATTAAATGAAGACAAAACCCCCTATTTAACGAATGATAAACTCCGCATTAACGAATTATTTCAGCAGTTGAAAAATTTTTTTAAAATTTTTTTTTTCAAATGACTCATTCTTTTTTGTCCGGTACGGAAGACTTTTCTTGCAAGTGGAGAATTTCGAAGGGAAATAATAAAGACCGTTATTAGACTGGACAGGTGCAAATGAGTCATGAGTGTAACCTATAGTGTGAGTCTTGAGTAAGACAGGAAATTCCATTCTTATCTCATCTCAATTCACAACGCAGGGAATATTTTGAGTTTTTTCTGAACATGATCTATTTGATGGCGGACTGACTAGCTGTACAAATGAAGTCGTGTAGATTGTTGATTTGTCAGAGCCAATAAATAGCGCGATTCTAATGCAGAAATCCATAATGAAACTCCTATAAAATACTGTTACATTTTCTAATGTTTTACATTGTTTAGAAACTAAAAAAAAAAAAATACCTCTCTTATGCAACAGGATGTAAATAATGCAGTAGCGCTCTTTCGAATCCAGAATCAAACAGATTTTCGATCATCTATTAGTTAATATTTTAAAATGTCCTATTAACTGGTGCGTAATAATTTACTATAGTATTTTAACTGTTGAATAAAGAGTGTGTAATTTCTTACCATGGATATTTTTTGTGTAGATGCTTATTATAAAATTTCCAAAATTTAAATTCAAAATTTTGTTGCTGCTGTTGTTGTACCCTTATATAACGAATAACCTCGAATTAACGAACAAAATGTTTGGTCCCCGTGATTTCATTAAATTGGGGCCGACTGGTTTTTTTTATTATTATTTTAAACTAAGTGCACTGTGAAGAGCAAGATAATGGACTTCATAATTCTGAACCTTGGTCAAGTGACGAGGATGCCACCTTAGCTGGTAACCCTTCTCCAAATTTCTACAGGACACCAAATGAGGACTTTCTACCTCTACAGATTTAACGTGCATCAGCTCCTCATTAAGACGACGGATCTTCTCTGGCACTGAGATTTGAACCCCGTGACTCGACAACGATGTCCACGAGTTCACTACTATGACCAATCGGTTACTGCGGCCATAGGGTCCGCGGTAGCCGAGTGGTATAGGTATTGGATCATGGATTGCCTTGTCACGAGTTCGAGCCCAGTACCACTAAAGACACGCCGTGCAGGGCAGCGATGCACGTTAAATCTGTCGAGAGCTGAAACGTCCTCCCGTTGGTGTGGTAGTTAGGAGAGAGGGGTGCCAGCTCAGGTGTCGACGTTAATATTCAATCAATCAATCAATACTGCGGCCATATGCACACACAATCACACATAATACGGATAATAACCTAATAACATACTAAGTGAAAGTCTATTTCTTCAATACGTTTCCTGCATTTACCATTTTTTCTTGTACGAATGTAAAAATTTTAGATTCTAATTAAGTCTGCAAGTGAGTGAGAGAATATTAATGCCACACTATACAGCTATTCGAGGGCTTTTGGCGACGGACCTCGTAATTTTGAGCCACGATCAAGTGACGAGGATGATAACTGAGCTGGTACCCCCTCTCCTAACTTCCACACCACACCAAAGGGAGAACGTTTGAGCATTGACAGATTTAACGTGCATCGCTTCCCTACTCGGCGGGTCTTCAACGGTACTAGGCTCGAACTCATGATACGCCAGCCAAGAGTCCATTACCTTGATCACTAAACTACTGCACCACCTTATTAAGGTATCCGATTACGTTCAGAACCGTGATTTTAAAAAAACACTTAGAGATAATTTTCATGATATTTAGTGTCATTTAGATTAGACTACATGTACAAAATTGTTTTAAGGACATTTTGACATCAAAAATTATTTCAATACAATATTTCGGCAAAAAATTAACTTAGAATAACCTTTTTTTTTTTCAAAATGTTCTCCTTTTGTTGAAAATGCTTCTATTATAATAATATTTTGCCTGTCTATAGCTCAGACCTCTGTACAGAGGCTCAACAATGATTTTTGAAAAATTCACATTATTTTCAGAGCTACAACCAATTTTAATAATTATGGACGTTTTTTTCTTAAAATTTCTCCCCTTTGTTGTCGTAAAACATGAATAAACCCACTCCTAAGCTGTATATTTCAAAAATTCTAGTTGAGCCTCTGTAGAGAGGTCTGAGTTATATACAGGCAAAATATTATTATAATAGAAGCATTTTCACAAAAGAACATTTTGAAAAAGAATTATTCTAAGTTATAATTTTTTGCCAAAATATTGTATTTAAATAATTTTTTTTGTCAAAATGTCCTTATATATATAAAACAATTGTATACACGTATTCTAATCTAAGTGACACTAAATATCATGAAAATCATCCATTTATTTGCTTTTGCAAAATCACGGTCCCGAACGTAGTCGGATACCTTAAGCCTACATAAAGTTCTGTAAAAATTCAAATCATATGAAAAACCTATTTTTGTTTTAAATATATATATATACTATGCATTTTAAGTCTCTGAAAGTAAAATCTGCAAGGAAAGAGGGGGTATTTTGAGAGGAGGTAAATAATGGCTTAATCCATGAGCTTCTGTTTATATTTCAATTGGAATTATTTAGGAATTTAAACAATTATCGGAATAAAACAAGATTAAAAAAATACGAATGTAATTACTATACTGCACGAATTAATTGGGCACACACGTTTTTTTCTTGTTTGAGTAGGTATGTGATGTCTCGAACCACTTCAAACCCGTTATATCTGCCTTTAGGTAGTGTGACAGCTCGACTGACTATAATTTATTCGTTTTAGTGTATCAGGAGCTCAGTTGTGAGCCTTTCAGAGGGGCTGCTGGTAATTTCAATTTTGCGTTTTGCCGTCTGGGTGGCGTAGTTTGTTTGTCACTGGCCTTCTGTACCCAAGGTTGCGGGTTCGACCCCGGCCCAAGTTGGTGGATTTTCCTGATGCAGAAAATGGACAGTGGCCCTGTCGTATGATTATACGGCATGAAAAAAACCCCTTGAGAGTGTACGTTTGGCTTGGATGCTCTAGGCAAAATTAAAAATTTCTAAGTACAAATTTGCATCGGCCGAGCTCTGGTGCCTCCCTCTGGGGAAGAACTGGACGTCCAAATTACTTGCGGTAATTGGTATCGCCTAAGCGGTGCCACACTAAAAAGGGATACCAGCTTCTGGGGAATGTACTAGGTCTGAAAAGGTAAAAATACCAATAAGCAGCCCCATTATAGAAAATAAATTGCGTTTTGTATAACATGCGTTACTTTTACTTGTTCAAAGATAGATATTACTCCGGGGAACCGTTCTAAAATTAATCACTCTTAATGAATACATTTCTATGACTGTGAGAAATATAGGTATGGTAAGTTGGTGTGATCAAATTAACTGTTTCAAGAATTTTAAGAACTTTTCAAGATTCTGGATCATCGTCTCCAAAAAGAAAACAGCGATAGCGAAAAATCACCCCAAGAGTTGATAAAATTTTAATAAGAAATAGCAAAATAAATACAAGAAAGACAAGCACAGACCTTTAAAGGGATTTATTGGATAATGGTGTTGATGTGAGAATCTCAACTGATGTAAAGGGCTTCTGGAAGGTAGCCTTAAGGCTACAAGACTGAGGAAAAACTATTTCTAGCTCAGAAAATGATGAAAAAACATTTGGCATAGGCTAAAAAATACCTTAACGACTGGAAGAAGGGTATTTTCAGTGCAGGGATACAAACAAGTGAAGTGAAATTTTGTTACCAGATCATATCCAACATACTGTAAAACTACCAGAAGTGTGTAAATGTTGAAGGGAACTACTCTCTCTTTGAAGGTGATACTCTCACAGAGAACCAATTCTGTAAGTACAGTGATTTATTAGACCAATCATCTCGTTTTTTGTGTGTCACATCTCGTACATCACAAACACAAATGAATAAAAACTATATTGAAACAATTCAGTTAATTTTGTATATATTCTATCTTCATAATACTTATTTTTAACGTGAATAAAAAACCACAAAAGCATAAACTGTATGGGTAAATTAATAAAATATGCCTGTATTGAGAAAGTCGTCCAGTCATATAGCAGCACACATGAATAATTAATTTATTCATATTACTTCGTTCATAAAATTGAATGTTATTTTGCATTATAAATCCTTATGTAGTTTAATTCCATTGAAAAATATTGGCTGCATAACGCGGAGGGGTATCATTTATACTTACTAACTTAATTTTAAGGTATCCGGCTAACAATTTGGAACCGTGATGTTGCGATTGCTTTTAAATGAATATTTTTTAAAAATATATTTAGTGTTTTTTTAAATTAGAATGTACTCATAAAATTGTTTTAAGAATATTATTACAAAAAAATTTTTTAAACGATATTTACTTGGCAAAAAAGGTGGAAAAATTACATTTTCAAAACATTCTTCTCTTATGAAAAATGCTTCTATAACAATAATATTTTTGTCTATATATAGCTGAAACTTCTCTATAGAGCCTGAATTAGGAGTTTTCAAATATATAATTTTGAAATGGAATTGTTCATATTTTATTACATCAAAGTAGAGAAATTTTGACAAAAAAAAACACCGCTTATATATATATTATTTTGATTGATAGTAACTCTGAAAATAATGTGAATTATTCCAAAATGTCTTTGAGACTTTGTAGATAAGTCTTATAGCTTATAAATCGGCTATAAATATTATTATAGAAATATTTTCTACAATAGAAGGATATTTTGAAAATACATAATTTTTTCTTCATTTCAAAAATTATATCAAAAATTTTTATTATACTCTAATTTTCTTAAAACAATTTTATATATGCATTCTAATTCAGGGGACATTAAATACAAAAAAACAAGTAATATATATAAAAAAAAATTTTAAGTCAATTCCTACTTAAGTTAACAAAGAAATTTTTTATTTTAGTTACTTTTTATTAAATAATTACAATTAATATAAATATGTATATACATATGACACACACAGAATAACAATATTAAGTGGCGTAATTTTTGTGTGCGTAACTGTGTTGGACTATTATTTTTGTTTGTTACTATTTATTCATTTTTAGCTTAATTAATGAATTAATATTTTAAAACACAAGTGTCACACATCCACTACAAGTTTAAAAAAAATTATTTGAACTTGAACGGATGAATAAACGATTTTATTAACGATTGAAAATTTGAACTAGATAAATATACATATATATACGGAGAGAGTGAACTAATAGTAGGAATTGAAAAATTATTAAAATAGTACTGCAACGCGATTTGAAATTCTAAATCTTAAGACAATAAAATATGCCTACCTTCATGAACTTCTGAGTGTAATCTCAAGATATATTGTGCTGACGTTTTCAATAACTTCAGAAGTTAGTGAAACTTTATAACTAGGCTTATTTTGCTTAGATGTTAAGTTTAAGTGATGATGACTGAAAGCTCGTATAATGATTTGTTGCAATGAAATCGTTGAGTTTCTTATATATGTTTAGAAGCTTGTATATATGCTGCGACAAACCACTACTTGACCTGTTCCACGACTTTTCTAAACAAGCTTTCTAATCTTTATCACCCAAGAATTTTTTTGGAATGTCAGCTCTTGTTATCGCGAAAGACTTATCGAAAGATCTCTTTTAGCTGCCAATTTTATCCATTTTAGCCAATTATCTGGTTGAACTTCGTGTTTATCACATAGCTTGTCCAGAAGATAAAATTTCAACCTTCTTTTTTTTGTTCCAAATCTGAAAAATCCTTCTTAGATATGGCCTGTTTTGAATTGCTTTTAGAAGTTAAATACGTAAGAACATTTATTTTTTGAATTTCCTTTGTCAATATACTCTTTTGTATATATAAGTTCATATCCTCATTAGACCTTTATCTACCGCATTATATGATTTACAGCAACTTTTTTCATGCAATTTTTTTTTGAGGGATATACATAAAATTAAGGGATATACATAAATAAAATTCTCAACTTTGGGAAATTTACTCCGTTAGAGCTAATTAATTGAATTGGTACTTTTAGTTACCGTCAGTTCACGAATGTCTAAAATATTCTCACAATACAAAAAGACTGAATGACTTTTTAACGCATTTTTAACTCTTACAAATGCTAAATAACCAGAACCCTAATATTTTACTGCAAAAATATTTATTTTGAAAGATTAGTAAATTTTTAAATTTATTTACTTTTTTTACACATAAAAACAGCTTTTACACATAAACTTAATTTGATGATATTCAAATAAACAGTTTTTCTTTTCATTAAAACACAAAAATTCATTACACATTACGCATTTGAGTGAGGTTTCGATTGAATGTTTTTTAAAGCACTGCACCCTGGGGTAGGAAATGCTGTATTTTCTTGACATGAACTATTGCTCATGAGTCTTATTCCAGTCCCTTGATCGTATCTTAGAGTCTAAGCTTTGAAATTACAGCCAGATTATTCATGGCAGGACATCTTCATCTAAGAAAGATTAACTGTTAGTACGTCACTGGTTCAGATGGTAAAAGTTCTCAGCAAATAAATCAAAGCTTCTTGAAGACTAGGTTTCTTTTCCAGACTTTTTCTAATAAAAGAAAATAATGGCAATAATAGCACTTTAGAAAATCTCAGTTATTGTTAGTCTCAGTTACACATAAAGGAATTAAAATGTTATTTAATTTTTAAAATAAGAATAGATATTTCATTTAATTGTGCTTGTAAAAAAAAAACCAGAAAAACTTGATTAAGCTTAAAAAATTTTGAAAACATTTTTCTTTATTACTTTTGAAATTCAGTTTTTTCTCTTCATAAATTATTTTCAGTTAAAAGAAAGATATTAACAAATAAAAAATAAATTTTACATTCTAGTTTATTTTATTTCATGCAATATTTTTTAGTTTGCCCCCCTCCCTCCCTTAAGAATAATTAAACATTACAAAGCGCTTTTAAGATTTTGATTACCTCTGATAAGATCTACATAAGTCGGACCCCAATTTAACGAATTCATCGGGACCGAATATTTTGTTCGTTATTCGTTATATCGAGATACAAAAAAATTTGCATTTAAATTTTGAAAATTCTATAATGAGCATCTACACAAAAAATGAAATTACACACTTTTTATTCAACAGTTAAAAATACTATAGTGAATTACTACGCACCTGTTAATTGTGTGGAAATTTTAAAATACTGACTAATAGATGATCGAAAATCTTTTTGATTCCTGACTCGAAAGAGCGCTACTGCATTATTTACATTCTGTTGCATAAGAAAGAGGTATGTTTTCACAGTTTCTAAGCAATGCAAAACATTAGAAAATGTAACAGTATTTTATAGGAGTTTCTTTATGGATTTCTGCATTAGAATCGCGCTATTCAATGGCTCTGACCAGTGGCGCACACAAAGGGGGTCCTGGGAATTCCGGACCCCACACCCCCAAAGCCCTGATTTGTCTCGATTGATTATAATTCTAAGTATATTGTACGTAAAATTTGGCATTAAGTATTTGTTGTGTGATTAATTTTATTATTAATTAACTAAATTATTTATTCAACAATTAGTTTTTACTGTGTTTGTTCTCCGAAATCGACAAGAAATCAAAGGAACATGATACAAGATTAGTGAACTTTCGATTCCCGGACCCTCCCCTTAAGAAAATTCCTGTATGCATTTACTGGCTCTGACAAATCAACAATTTCTTCAACTTCATTCGTACAGATAGGCGATCCGTCATCAAATGTACCATGATCGTAAAAGTTTTAAGATATACCCTTTGTTGTGGATTAGAATAAGATAAGAATGGAATTTTCTGTCCTACTCAGACTCATACGATAGGTTACACTCATGACTCATTTGCCCCTGTCAAGTCTAATAATGTTCTTTATTATTTCCCTTCGAAATTCTCTGCTTGGAAGAAAAGTCTTTTTATGTTCCGGACAAAAAAGGATGTGTTAATTGGAAAAAATCAATTTTTATTAATAAAATAGACGTAAAATTTTTTCAACTTCTGAAATAATTCGTTAATTCGGGGTTTATTATTTGTTAAATAGGGGTTTTGCCTTTATTTAATTCGGAGAAAGAGAAAAGTTCGTTAAATCGGAGTCCGACTGTATATTCCTAAGCTTCAGTAGCCTCCTCATATGATTTCTGCAGTTTTCCGTGGGCAGATGAAGTTGGTATTTTGCTTAATTACAAGCCTTCATAATAATTTAAACCGGTTTTGAAAAGTTTCCTGTATTAAATAACCGAAACTGACTCTAAAAGGCATGTATGCTTTTCTAAGCACCAGGCAGCCCATAGACAGGAAATCAGAAACGATGAAAGCGCCTTCTTCTGGGAGGGATTGGGCGTGTCAGAAGAACGGCAGAGTATAAGCATCGTACTGGTCGTAATGATCGAAGGTAAATATAGTTCCTTCATAAAGATGAATTACTTTTCGCCTTTTTTTGGAATTTTTCGTTATTTTATCGATTTTGAAATAAACATTTTTTTGCGCAACTATTCTTCCAAATTTTCGCTCGCTTTGTTTCAACTTTTTGATGATTATGTTTGCAGAGCAGCTGTCATGATGAAAATGACATGCATTTAGAATCTTCCCCTTTTTTTTACGTTTAGGGATGGCTCACTGCTCGTTCCCAGAAAACCGGTTTTGAAACACTACTAAAACCCCTCTCCCCTTCTACTTTTGTTCAAAGAGCTAAAGATAGGAGGCTACGCATTCTTCTAGATTGGGTAGGTTTAGTTTGAGCTTCACAGTCTGTGACACCGTTTATATGAGCTCTTTTTTATTGCTCTCTTCCCAGCATCGTTCAAGTTTGTTGAAGAACTATAAGACTCAGAGATTTTCAAGTTCAAAAGGTCCTTAGATACAAGCTGCTTTTCCTCAGAATTATCATTCTCACTGTCCGATCTTGACAGGGATAGCCACGGCCTATACTCCTGTTTCACCTCAAGTTGGCGGCGTTGCGGGAAGGTAGGGAATGTAACAATCCAGTTGAAAAGTAGTTCCAACATGTTCCTGGAATTTAAATCAATGCAAATGCACAAGAGAATTTATTAAAAAAGTATCATGTATTATATAAATTGTAGGTTTAAGATACATATTTTAAATTTAATCCCATCTTAGCTTGTTTGACTATTTTTAATCCATATGAACGAATATAGTAGAAAACAACCACATGACTTTTGGCTAACAACAACAATATTTGGCTAGAAAAAACCCGTTTTCAAGATTACATTCTTCAAAATATGTTGCTCCAAATCACAACGCCATTCGCTTTTGCGATTTGAAAGCTTCGTTCTTGGGAATGGCATGTTTTTACATCCTCGTGCGCTATCTTAATTCTTATTTGTTTTGGGGAATTTTTAAGGCATTTTTACAGCAAAACAGTTCTAAATATCAAAGAATATATAATTTTTGTATTAAATTATTATAATAAATCTTTTTTTTTCTTTAAAAGTTATACTTATTGAGCTGAATATATAAACTTTGCGTATAATGTTGGCATAATTTTGAAGTATATAAAGGATATTTTTCCAGATAATATAGAATTTTATAAAAGATTATAAGGTTTTAATATTGATAAATTTTGAAATTAATCCCCAAATTCATATTTACATGCTAGCTATGTATATCTTAAAGCTAACGTACATAAGCAGCATTTACAATGTAATAAAGGAAAACAGATGATTAATTATTTACATAAACAAGATATAGAAATTTTTATTTTATAAACGGATGTAATAAATGAAATTATGAAACTAAAAGATATATGAGCCGTTATTTTGAAAATAGCATAAGTCACTTTAAAAAATCAATGTAATGATAGCATGTAGTTAGAATTTAACCGTATTTTCAAAAAATGCAATCAACATGTTGGGAACTATTGAGATTTATTCGAGAAAGTTTTGCTGGATTAAATAAATAAGCATGAACTCTTAAAATATTTCGATTAAAGAAGGGGCTTGCAATTATCAAAAAACTCATACAATTTTAATGAACAAATTTTTCCAAGAGTAATTTTTGCTCGCCAAATATGGAGAATTTTATATTTATTTATAGTCACACTCTTCTCCTAGAGTAACCCTGTAGTGGCTGTGATTTGGTCCGCGTACCCTTCCCAGCCCTGCCAACTTAAGGTGAAACGGAGTATAAATGACATTGCAGGCCACTTCGGAAAACATTACAATCTTGCGGGCAGCATATAAAGATTATGTATCTTTATATTAGATTTAGACCTATTACAAACATTTATTGGAGTGAAAATTTAAAAAAAAAAACAAACAACAACGGAATGAATTATTGTTGATTTTATTATTTTTCATCTATACAAAGCATAAGATAATTTAATAATAATAATGCAATGAATCAGCATTATCTTTTCACACAAACTGTCGAAGTCTAGGTCTATTGGAGATTAAATGCAATCACATTGCATATTCTGATTTAATTTGTTTTTAGCATCCACTCACATTGAAAATATATTTCCACTTAAAACATAATTTTTCTGAATGGCATTAAAATGTTTATAGCTGTAGCCAGGATGTGCACATGTATTTTGTGAGGAGAGTTTGTAATATAAAATTTAGGAGCTATTGCTTGTTTAGAATTTAGGAATTTTGCCATCAATTTGTTGATACGCCGATAAAGTTCTTTCCTCTCCTTCATTTTACGTGTTATTTTTCCACAAAGTGGAAAAGTGCATTTCATTAGAAAAGTATTTAGAGTTTCTTTTCAATTTTTTTTTTTATTGTGACTCGTGAGTACCCCAGGGTTCCGTGGAACACATTTTGAATTGAGACCCTACAGAACTAAAGGAATTTAGGGGGAACTCCATTCCATTATTAAGAAAAATATATCCAGAAACAATATTTAAATTTAATCAACTTGTTATAGGTACTTTATAAATTGTAAAAAGTATTATATTTATTTATAAAAATCATATTATTTTAATATAATTCAGCATTAATCATAATAATCCTATATCCCAGTGTCACCTACCCCATGTATATTATACTTAATGGTGGGATATATTTTGCCATTTTTTTTCATTCAATCGCAAATTATTTGCAAGTGAGTCTGTGCAAATTATTTGCAGTAGCATTCATGTTAGTATCCTAATTTGTTTGGCACTTCTTTTTTCATTTCCCCATACGCTGAGAAACACATTATTCTGATTAGTATTAAGAGCAAAATTTTTTAGGAAGCTGTAGTAGAAAGTCTTGTATTGCATTCTGCATAGATTTATAACCCGAAACTAAGGCCATTCTTGGTTAATTTTAGATTTTAACGTCAAATCTGGTGAATATCAATAAGCTATTCTCTCTCCTTAGTGCTTAAAATTTCTCATTTTACATCTTTTATTCTTTTTATCATATTATAATAAAATTCAGGCTATTTTGATAAAAAAATAATAATAAATAAATAAATAATAATAAGCACAGGGAATACAGTGAGGGCCCCAACTCTCTTCCCCTAACAACTCGAGAGGACTTTTGTCGTTAGAGGGCTATTTAGAGTTCTACATGCTGAAAAAGGCACTATACATTTGCCAACACTTCAGGTCTTCGCCAGGGAATCAGACCTTCCCAGGCCCTCAGCACAACAGTCGGCAGCACTAACCACTATACAGTATAGGCGGCGATAATTTTTACAAAAGCATCAAAGGGGCGTAGATTTTTTATAAAAATTATACATTTACATTTAATTCAGTAAAATTGAAAAGTTATTTAATAAAATAAATATTTATATTTGTTGCATTAGTTATATGATTATAAAATTGATAAGCAATTTCAGGCCAAATCACTAAAAATAAAATTGTGTCAATACATAAAGTCTATTACTATATTAATTGAGAGAATGGAACTATTATGCAATTTACAATCTATATTTCTGAAATCTTGTTTGTTTTGTAAAATTATAAAATAAAAGAAATCTTATAAAACGTATTCCTAATTTTCACAACAATATTTTTAGTTAAATTATTCTTGTAAAATTTTTAGAGTGCAATTTTTCTTGGCGTATTTATTTATATTACTTTATATATTGCTAGAAAAATATAACCAGTTGAAAAATCATTTTTCACTACTGATAAAAATTGGATTTTAGTTTTTTATTTTTCTTTCCTTTCTCAAAGAGAAACACAAATTTATTTTTGTAAATTACAAAAGCAAATAAAAACATTACGATTATTATTTTTTTTAAATAGAATGCGTGGTAGAAAAAGAGGTAATAAATGGAAGACATAAGCAATGGTACAGAAGCAGGGGCAGCTCTGAAGTCAAACAATCCGGACCCTACCCGGGACGGCATTTGGATCAATTTGAAAAATATTGAAAATATATTTTTTTTTTGTTACAAAATTTGATATATATTTTTCTGAAATATTGTGGGTGTGAATTTGGATATTGCATTTAACGTATCTTATTTTTTTATCTTTATTTTGTACTCTGTATATTTAATGACAGTTTTCTTTTGTGTTTAAACTTGAGGGTTGAGGCGAATTATGCATTAAATCATGGGGAAATTTAATATATATTTACACATCTTTCCTTGTAAGTTCTACTACACTCAGGTAAAGTTACAACGGACATTCCTTTCACACCCTTACATTATCCGTGTCAGCCCTTTATCAAAAGAGGACGGATGGCAAGAGGTTCTGATAGACAAAAGGCACACAGGGAGATGTTTTATTTTAGTCCTGGAGTGTAGTTACTATAAGTTAAAGACAAACGCTTGTGAGTCTCCCAGCATCAGTGAACTATTTTTGAAGAAGTTGGCCTGTTAGAATTGACGATTCAGCCCTCATACATTTCAACTCATCTAATATAATAACAAATGAAGATTTAGTCGTAATTTCAGATTGTTTTAAATCTTTTAGGGCTTAAAATGATATATATATATATATGTGTGTGTATTATTGTGGAGAGAGAGAGGCAACGTGGAAGGGCAGCATTTTTCCATTTTGTCGGGGCAGCAAAACTGCTGCTAGAGCCAGTCCTGGAGTACAAGAGAGAAAGCATTCATATTTAGAATAACTAATGCAGAAATGCTTTTACAGTATATCGCAGTTAACAAATAGATTTTACTAAAGAGCTTGAGTCCAAAAGAGAGGGGAGGAGAAGAATCAAAATATTTCTCTCCTGTAGTTTTACATTTTACCTTATAATTAAATTTTAAAAAAATTACCAATTATCGTAAATCCAAATAAGTACGCACTTTTAGCACAAAAATAAGAACAGGAATTTAAGGGGGCGCGTTATACGCCCAGGTATAAAATGATAGCTCTAAAAATAAAAAGAAATGAGCACAAAAAATTAGATTTCTACTTAGATTGGAGTACTGTTAGTTTAAAATGAAATGACATACTTAATGAACTTAAAAGGGGTTGTAGTTCTAGAATACACTACCTAAGGATTTTTTTAGAAAAAACTTTAATTTTCACAAAACCTAAAGATAGTACTGGGTAAACCATTTGAAACGCAAAGCATTGTATACGTACAATTTAAGTTCCTTTGTAAAAAAGAAGGTGCGCGTTATACCGCGAAGATATACCTAAAAATAAAATGCAGCTGAAAGTATAGATAGGCGTTATACACGGATTTTACGGTATTAAAAACCTCTAATCCTTGCATCCAAATAATACCACTTACTCACTTTAGTGATTAATAAAGCTTGTTTTAGATAATTTTATAATAAATATTTTTCAGTTAAAATAAGTATAAAAAAGATAGTTTCCCCTCGCATTGTATATACTGTGCTTTTTAAAAAAACTGCTAGTATTTATGTAAGAAACTAGATCCCAACTTTCCTAGGAATGAAGAGACTTAAAGTACACGTTTCTTTCTTTCTTTTAACCCTTACAATTTCTAAAACTTGCAAAACTTTCTCGTTCCCCAGCCACCGACGAGTCATAAATCACCATTCGTCAATAGAACTATACTGAAATTTCATGTATCCTTCCACCAAGAAGGCAGAAGATTACAAGATTTACTTTTCCCCTCTTTCCAAATGTAAATATTAACCAATAATTACTCATAAAAAATTAACTTAAAAATTTTAAAGTATGCGCGTTTGAAAAAGCATAAAAAAAGAAATTTTTCTGTTTTACTTTTTTTATCCGGGTATTTAAAATCTGCACATGATCGTTTTAATGCACTGGACTGCGGAATTTTCAAGATCTTTAAATGATATTTAAAATACTTGGGAATTTTTTTAAAATCAGAATAATGGAAATTAAATTTTTCGCTTTTTTAGATGCATTTTATTCGATGCAATTAGAAATATCCTAGATGTAAATATACGAGAAAGAAACTCCATAGGATTAACATTACGCTCGAGATTTCGTGATGGCGTGTCAAAGGGACACACAAACATACACACCATAGTTATTAATTTTTTAAAATTAAATTTAGTAGCTTCTATAACGAATTTCCTAGCTACTTTTCTGTCTGTTAGAAAAACAAATGTATTCTAACATAAGAAAATTATAATACTCTGTTTTTAATTGATTTAAAACTGAGTTGAGTTAAGTTTGGTGTTTTATGGCGCAAGAGCCAGTTTTGGCTATACTGCGCAAACATTCATAGATCTGTGGTCTAGACGGGAAAAGAGGAAAAGAAGAATTTGGATGACAAGATGGAGGTCGAAAATAGAGAAGGATCACTGGGGTACCCTGGAGTCGTGACACCCGTGTTTACCAAAGATATTCGAGGCTTGGAACTTGGCTTCTGAAAGTTTTTTTTTCCGGAGAAAATAATTTGGTGAAGAAAGAGTCTTCTTATTGATTGCTGGGAGTTTTTAATGACGATGTAATAAATTTATTTATTTATCAAAAGCACGAGAACAATAATAAAAAGGAAAAAGTACTTCTCAGTATTATGGTTACAAATCGGTAGTAAGACACATAATTTTCTGTTCAATCACGGTGACTTCAAGATCAAAGATTAATACATTACATTATAAATGCACATCTGAAAATTGAAGGAGCAGGCTTGTATCATTTGCAATCGAACCAATCCTAATTGAGAACAGAGTATATGCAAGGATTGATAGGCCATGTACAAATTTGTACCTAAACATGTTTAAAAAAGTTTTTCGTGATGCTGCAATAAATTCATTTGTACATAAGGAATAGATAATAAAAATAGGTTGTAAAAAGTTGCATTTAACTGAGTGAGTGAGTTAATATTTACGTCGCCCTTTTCAGCTACACGAGGGCTTTTGGCGACGGACCTCGTTATTTTGAACCATAGTCAAGTGACGAGGACGACTCATGGGCTGGCACTTCCCTCTCCTAACTACCACACCACACCAACGGGTTGCTTTAACTGAAACGAAGCGACAAGAACGAATTTTGCGAAAAAAAGAAGAAATGAAGAAAATGTACGAATGACAGAAATTTTCAAAGAAGAGATTAATTGAAAATTTACATCCTGAACATTTATAAAAACTTTGAACCAGACTGCGAATTGAAAACTTAAAAGCTTGAACAGTTAGGAAAAAAAAAAGGAAGCACAGTAGAATGTACGATGAAAATATTAGAGCTAAAAAAATGACGCAAATTAACGTTAGACTTATATAACAAGTTGTGAATATTTGAACAATGGTGATTCATAGTGCATTAACATTTAAAAAGAAAATGTGCAGATTAAAAAATGACTGCTGTCATCAAGATAAAATCCAACTACTGTCCCCAGAGGAATATCAGACTGAAATTAAAGATTTGCTATATTAGGTACAATAGAGATGAACAAAGGTTTTTGGGAAAATATTAGAGTTTATTATATATAATGTATTTGCATTCACTTCATTTAACGCTTAAAATATGGATTTGAAACGACAGGAGCCTTTTTTACACGCTTGGTGTGTATTGTAGGGAAAGTACAAATAAAAGAAACTACATCATTACAACAGAATGGAGCAAAATCAGTTTTTAAAAATTTATAGCTATGATGATGGTGAAGTATTGCATGAACGTTTAAAAATAGTTAAAAGTGACGATGTATTACAAATTTTACATCCAATTATGAATAAAAAACCATATAAAAAAAAAAAAATATAGAACTATAGTCGAACCTCTATATAACGAAGTCGCTAAATTCCGAAAAAAAGTCGTTATATGGAAAATTCGCTATACAGAAGTTCATCTTTCAATTTTCTTTATAAACCACATAAAAAATATTTTAAGTTCATAAAAACTATATATTAAAAAAAGTAATTATTGACAACTTTTTGTAAAAAAAATATATAATTATTTTATATATCTTACTATCAAAAGAGAGAGAGACAGAGAGAAAGAAAGAAAAACTGCAAGGAAAGTTTCTTGACGTCTTTATTCACTTCTTGAAGAATTAATTAATTTTTTTTTTTTGACGCTCAAGAACTTACGTTTTGACATTTTCGAGCTACTAGAAACGAAGTTACCAGTATGGCTGATCAACACTACAAAAATGAACGGAGACTATTTCAAGGACCTGGGGATAGGAGACAACTTCACTGAGGATGAAAAGGGATATGGAAGATTTTTCCAGTTAACTGGACAATGGGTGAGGGGGGTTAAAGGTTGCACTTCTTGGATGAAACACCCAGAATTATATTGCTCTTGGCGAGTTAGGCACTTAATAAAACTAGTTCAAGATATATGACCACCATAAAATATGTCAAAAAAGAGAATAACTTGAAATGTCCAGAAATCATTAAAAAATAGGGAGGGAAAAAAATTGAATCGCAAGCAAAAAAGTTCGTTATACAGAAAATGCCCTTCGCTATACGGAAATTATTTTACGAAGAAAATAGGAAAAGGGAAAAGCTCGGTGTATAGAAAAATTCACAATATACAGAGGTTCGTAATATGGAGGTTCGACTGAATATAATACATGTAAATAACAGTGTTATAATTTGAGCAGCCGCCCAGCCATTATGGTGGACATGAACCTCGGCTTGTATCCGAGTGGGCTCGGGCTGGAATCCCGATTAAGATATCCGACTACGTTCGGAACCATGATTTTGCAAAAGCGTGTAAATGGATAATATTTATGATAGTTAGTGTCACTTAGATTAGAATACATGTATACAATTGTTTTAAGGACATTATGAAACAAAAAATTATTTAAATACAATATTTTGACAAAAAATTATTTAAATACAATATTTTGACAAAAAATTAACTTGGAATAACTTTTTTTCCAAATGTTCTCCTTTTGTGAAAAATGCTTCTATTGTGTATTAATATTTTGTCTATATTCAGCTCAGACCTCTCTACAGAGGCTTAACTAGAGTTTTTCAAATGTATAACACAGAAGTGTGTTTTTCCATGTCTTACGACAGCAGAGGGGAGAAATTTTAAGAAAAAAAACGCCGATAATTATTTCAATGGGTTGTAACTCTGAAAATAATGAGAATGTTTCAAAAATCATAGTTGAGCTTCTATACAAAGGTCTCAGGTTATATACAGGCAAAATATTATTATAATAGAAGCATTTTTCACAAAAGGAGAACATTTTGAAAAAAGCTTATTCTACGTTAACTTTTTACTTAAATATTGTATTTAAATAATTGGTTTTTGTCAAAATGTCCTTAAAACAATTTTATACATGTGTGACGTCTCACGCGTCCTTTCTCTAACATAACCTCTGTGTTCTTTGACGGCCACGATTAATGGCAAATCTTTTCCAACCCAAATCCAAGAAGTGAAACGAAGGATAGATGTAAATAAGATAACCTTTAAAAGGACAGAAGTTTTAGTAAGCGCGATGGCAATTTAGAGAAAGTTCAGTTCAGAAA
>BMAV01022841.1:171775-192312 GCA_019973955.1 Trichonephila inaurata madagascariensis
TTTTTAAGTATGATGTTTATATTGTCCCATTACCTTTGAGCTCAGTTATCTTTTTTTCTTTTAAAAAAATTGCATCTGGATATTTTTATTATTATTTAAAGGAATATTGGATTGATTCTTAAAACTGAGCATAATGAAAGAACTTTTAAATATCCGCAGTAAAATGATCAATACATTGTTTGATTAATTTGTCCTATCTAAACTGTGCATCAGTATAAACCTTCTTAAAAGAGAGAAAAAAGACGCTATATTATATTGTTATATAGCTAGAGGGGGAATGTCCAACCTATGTAAGACAATTTTTTTAGAGAAAGCCACACACACACAAAGTGCGCAAATACTTATAATAGTTGATGAGCAAAAAAATTAGTACATATGAGTAATGTATGAGTAATATATTTATGAGTAATTTAAAAATTTCCGTGAAATAAAGGTATCCTGAAACTTGTGATGATTCAATCCCTCAGCCATTAAAAAATGTCCAGTCTTCATGACAACGTGGATAACTTTTTTCAATTTCTACTATTAGTTCACTCTCTCCCTATATATATTTATTTTTATATATATATATATATCTAGTTCAAATTTTCAATCGTTAGTAAAATACCTTTTACTCATCCAATCAAGTTCAAATACATTTTTTTTTAAAATTGTAGTGGATGACACTTGATGTTAATACAGTTTTTTCACATATTAATCCATTAATTAAATTTATTTAATTAATTTTAGTTTTATATGGGAAAAAAATAAAATTGTTCCGAATGTGAAGGCAATAGATGGCAACAGTATACATTGATTATTGCTAGGAAATTCGCGTTCTATTTTTCCATTTAATATTGTGATAAATATGTATATACAGAGGCGGATTAAGCGGCTGGAGCACCTGACGGCCTCCAGGGGCTCCGAGCGCTTTTAATGGCCTCTAGCTTGATGGACATCATTTATAAGTTAAACTTGCGCAAAAAGGTTTTGTATTGATATTGCAACTCCGATGATTACCACAGATTTGAGCCGTGTAGCAACACTACCCATCTTTCTTCCATTTATCTGTATGGCTATGGTAGCTTAGTGGTTTGAGTCACGGTCTCATGGTTAGCGTGTCATAAGTTCGAACTCAATGTCCTCCCATTGTTATGGTGTGGAAGTTAGGCGAGGGGTGTGCCAGCTCAGGTGTCATCTTCGTCACTTGACCATGGCTCAATGTTACGAGGTCCGTTACTATTAGCCCCCACTTGCAGCTTTATAATGCGACGTTAATATAACACTCACTCTATATATCTGTATTGTTCAAATCTGTACAAAATATTTGCATACGTTTTTTTGAACAAATTTTATTTCAAACAAACGCGAATACTATTCAGTCAAACTAGTTTACAGCAGTACTTATAATTGCTCTCGGATGCATCTTACACTGACGGGATAAAAGAATCCCAGCACCAAGAAAAGCTGTTGTAGACTGTAGTGTACTCATAATATCGGATGATCCTTATTCATAATATAGGATTCTTGATCCTTACGTCTCATTGGCTGTTAGTACCTCCTATTGAATTTCATTGGTTGGAAGAAATGTCTTCTGGCATTTCTTCTGTCTTCCCAGAATTCCACTCTGACTAAGGGAATATATATTCGAATTTAGTTATTAGTTGTTGGGAAACAAAGTTTATTTTTGTTAAATCACTGCTATTTTACTTTGCCACTCAACACACTAAAAGACTAACGGATATATTTGCCTAGGAAGCATACTTAATTGATTCTTTACAGTTTACTGTAAGCGCGAAAACAGACATTTCAGATGTGAACGATGGTACGTTAATAACTGATGTAAATGCCTGAATTTTGAATGTAAGCATGTAAACGTGCATACAATGTGTCGTACAAGTACAGTATATTAGTTTGTGGAGTGGAATTATATGTCTGTTGCATTTCGTAGGTAAAAAAAGGCGTTTAATTCTTTTTGTGGATTTTGTCAAATGATGTCCCATTCTTGATCGATTGGAGAAAGATCTGGTGATCCAGAAGGCCAAGGTGGCAGGTCGATACTCTATACAGCATGTTAGGTTATAACAGGATATAAGGGCGCTCGTTATCTTGTTGGGGGAAAACCCTTGAAAGATGTCCTTAAATGTCAGTGCAACAGTTTGAATCAGACTGACATACAAGTTTGCAGTCAAGGTGTGTGGATTAACGCGACGAGAGTGATCCCTTCTATAAAAAAATTGCTCTCTAGACCATAATTCTAGGTGCAGGTCCATTGTGCTTAGGCTGCTGTAGAAAGATTGCTTGCAGGTGCTGACCTGGCCTTCTTCTAATCAATATACGGCCATCACTGGCACCAAGACAGAAACAGCTTTAATCGAAGAACACAACACATTGACACTTTATTCTCCAATGAGCTCTAGCATGACACTATTGAAGTCGAAGATGTCAGTGGTTTGGAGCTAATGGTATAAACGCTACAGAACGTCTGGCTCGGAGCTATTCCTCAAGCAATCAATTCGTTAGTTCACTGTGTCATTTTGGGGCCACACACAACAAAGGCTATCATTTCTACTGAAGATGCACTATGACGCTGCACATCTATGCGAGGAATATGGCGGCATTCTCTGTCAATGGTGACCCGTGCCTTATTTGACCCCAGTTTTCTTGAGGTAGTGCTTTCCATGGACCACTGCTGCCAACAATCAAGTACAGTGGATACATTACTACCAAGTCTTTCTGCAATATCGGGGAAAGAAACCCCGCTTTTGTTTTAGCTGAATTATACGACCTAGTTCAAACCCAGGGATCTTTTTATAACTGTCTTCTTCGTTTTGACTAACATCAATTAATTCACTGTGTCCAATCTCAACGATAAATGACGCCATGAAGTTTATAGCGGCTATTTAAAGTACATCTGTTTCGCATGTTCAAAGTGATGCTTCTAGCGTTCACATGAGCTTAACGCAAAATTTGAATCCAAGTAATATTTCAGGTGTATAAACACACCTACCAAATTTCGCTTATCTAGCACAATTCCTCCTTGGGGTTGGGATTTTTATTTCCATCAGTGTATTTTACTAATGAAGATAAATGAATAATAATAATAATAATAATAAAAACTGGTTATGTGATAAAAGATATGTCTAGTTCAAAGCACACTTTTTAAAGCTATTTGAATTTAAGCCTTAATAGCAAGATAAAGGCCATGGCTGAAATCGTTGATACAACTGATTAAAAAAAGACCATAATACTGGAGGCAACTTTCCTTTTCCTTCCATGGACAAATATGAAACTTCCCTAATGACCGTGATTTGGAATATCATGTTCCAGAAAATAAACTACTGGCAAACCCTTGCAATCAGTTGTGTGTAAATTATTAAAAAGGATCTTGTTTTCTAAAATCTCTAGAAAATTACATCCAGATGTTCAGAAATGAATTTGGAAAAGTGGAACAAGAAGCAACTGATTTATTAGGGCTCTCGTTTAAAGAGGAAGTTGGACAAGTTCTCAGGCAGTAAAAGAGAAAAATTATTTTTAGTGAAAGTAAAGAAGTGTTAGTTGTGAATTTTTGAAGGAAGAGAAATTTTCAGTGAATTCATTTTATGTCATATGCGCTAGGACAAGGGAAGAACTTTCCCGAAGAGTAGAGACATAAGAAACTATTTTAGAATACTTTACTGTATTTTTTGACGAGAGATTATCTGAAATTAAGAAAAAAGCTACATAAAAACTAAAGGACACTTACTAAGACGATATGGAATTTTTTAATTTTCGCGATGAATTGGATGTTTTTGCTACTTTTAAAAGAAAAGAAAGATACAATGAAAACCCCCGAGATATGTATCGAGTTTCAAGAGAAATGGCCTTGACTTTCCCTAATAACCGACAAAACCGATATCAAATACATCAGGTGATAAATCATTTTCAGTTTTAAAGCACGTTAAAAACAATTTAAGAATTACTATAGGAGGAGATAAATTGAACATGGCCATATTATATATAGAGAACAAGATATTTGGGACAAACTATAAACGGCAAAAATAACTGATGAATTTGCCAAAAAGAAATCCGAGCTAAATCGTACTGTCACCTGAATAGTACTCAAGGTCACGGCCGACGACAGGCGTACATGTAGCCCCTTGCCATGATCAATTTCATGGGCCTCGATCTGACTATACAAGTGGCAACAAAACAACAACAGAGTACTTTATTGTGTTTTTGACGGGAGATAACAACATGAAATTAAAAAGAAAGCTACACAAAATTTAAAGGAGACTCACAAAGACGATATTGAATCTTTTAATTTTGACGATAGGAATTTGAACAAGAAATGAAAAGAAAACAAAGATACAATGTAAACCCCCACTAGAAATTTATCGAATTACAAGAGAGAGAGAGAGATGAGAAATCCTTGTAGAAATACTTTAAAAAATTTTTTTAACAATACCGATATATCGAATGCATCGGGTGAAAGATCTTTTTCAGTTTTAAAACGTGTTAAAAATAATTCAAGAAGTACTATGGGAGAAAAGACAAATAGAACAACATGGCCATATTATATACAGAACAAAATGTTTTGGACAAAATGAACGTGGTAAAAATAATTAATACATTTTCCAAAAAGAAATAAAGTTGTGTAGCAGAAATGTAAGCCGAGTAAGAGTTTTCATTTTTTATTTTTTTTAAATACTGTAAAGATTTTTCTTTAACCTTCGAATTTTATTATTAGCAATACATTTTATTTTGAGAATTTAAATTATAAGAGACTCTTTTTTTCACTATATTTTAGTTTTTCTACTCGAGTCCATGGGCCTCAAACCTTTTACCACCAGGGGCCTCCAATTATCTTAATCCGCCTCTGTGTATATACATATTTATTTTAATTGCAATTATTTGATAAAAAGTAACTAAAATAAAATTTTTCTTTGTTGACCTAAGTAGGAATTGACTTTTAAAATATTTTTCATATTACTTGTTTATTGTTAAAGATTCCACGAATAAACTTTCTTGTTGTACAATACAACGATATTCTATTTTACGAAAATTATGGGGGCGGGATTGCCTCTCTCTTATGAATTCTTCAAATTCTTCTCTCTCTCTAATCTAATCTATTTCATCAAAGCCAAGAAAGTCGCATTAACGTTGTTTCACCGCTACGAATACATCACTTGACCTTAAAGGGATTTTAATGGCACTAAAGAACTATTTTCTTTATAGATGTATTATTCATCATCAATGCTTCTGAAAAAGTTATCAATTGAACTATACCTGTAACTAGGGATTGCAGTATCGGACCAAAAGTTTAATACCGGTGTTCGGGATTTTTTAGATCTTAATACCGGGATACCGGTATTAGAAATTTTAGAAAAAGCACGAAAACGCAGGTGTTTCTTTGTTTTATATTTGCCAGTTTTATTAGAGAGTGTAAATATTACAAAAAATAATTTGTAACGTATAAATTATATATATTTGAGTATATAAAGAACACACACAAAAAAAGTAAAGGAACATCTTATTTATTTAAATCACAAAAAAGTGTAAATATCCCTATTCAGTCTGTGATACTAGTACAAATTTTTGAAATGTGATCTTAAAAAAACAATGCATCAATTGCACTGTCATTAAGCCTGGAACGTAATTTTGTGCATTAATTTCATCCGAATTATCTTTTTTAAAAAAAATAATCTAAAATCCCTGATGGCTTGGGCTTAGAAAGTGTGCTAAAATTTGTATCTTCATCGCAATTAGATTCTTTCCTCTTTAACAATTTTATATCATGTTTCGTTTTTAGATGTGTATGGAGTCCCTGTTAGTACTTCCTCCATTCATTTTAATAACACTAGAGCATTTTTTACATTGTGCCACTGTATTCTCTATATTCTTTTCATCATATCAATAATGAAATCAAACCGAAGTATTATCAACTGATTTTCTATGTTCTTTAAAGTTATTCTCATTCATTATTATGGGTTATTATTTATGAGTACATACAAAAATTAATATGAAATATATTTTGAGCCCTAAAGTATGATATGCAAATACAGTGTGAATATCAAACTCATCAATTTAAAAAATATCAAAATACACTACGCACTTTCTTACTAATTACGACATTGTTTTCACAGATATGAATATCAGTTTACGAATCCTGAGCGTGTGCAGTATCGCTCTGAGCTGTAACAGGAAATTTTTGGCCCGTCTTTTTGGATGATTCACACACACACAACATATTGTATCACTTCGCTTGACTATACGATACAACTTTGTATTCACAGTTTAATTAATTTCAACCGTTAGGAAGACACAAGAATAAAAACGTATAGTATTTTGCGATGTTGGTGATACCTGAACATATAGTGGAGACAATTTTTAGAAAAAAAAATTCTAGTAAATACCGAAAAACCGGTATTTAAACTTGTAAATATCGGTATTTCAAAATTGTACAAATCGCTCAAAATACCGGTATTCGGTATCCCGGTATACCGCGGTATTGCAATCTCTACCTGTAACAGCCATACTTTTATTTATTGCCATAAAACAAAATTTTCTCCAAGTCTTTATCGGTAGACTTTCCTATTTTATTATTTCTTCTAGCTATAGTCTGGTGAGGAAAATTAGTTTTAGAAAAATTTTCCTTTCATATAGTCAAATCGTATCATTTTCACTTTCCATTCATTTTTTCTCCTAATAAACATACCACTAGAATATTAATTTTTTTTATCACGTTGTACTGTTTTAGTATATTCCTTTGACAGATTACATAAAAAATGTTCAAGTTCTTATTGAGACATAGAAGAAATATCAGATCAGGAACTCGATTCATTTTTTAATACATCAAACATATTTACAGCTTTCAGCTTGAGAGTGAAGAATAATTAAACTTCTATTTGAGATGAATTCAATGTACAAATCATAATTTCAGGCAAAAAGGTTAAGTTGCTACTGCAACTAAATCTAAGCCTATATCTAGACTCAACTTATCAACATAATGCCAGTGATTATGATCACAAATTTGCAATATGTCTTACATATGACTCCAATTAAATTAATCTCTTATATGTAACTTATCGCACGAGTCTATATCAAATCATCTCTGTCTGTCGTCTCATCTCACGATTTCATAATGAGAGAAAGTGTGTAAAGAAAAATTAAAAGATGCGATCCCCTTTGATTCCTATCGGTTTGCATAAATGGGAAATGAGCATGAGCCCTCTGAAAAAGTAGAATCGATAGAACAGAGTACGTACGTACAAAAATTATGTAATTATAACAAGAGAGAACACACCACTCACACAGGCCCGCTTTTCTGCTTAGGCACACTAGGCACATGCCTAGGGCACAAAAGATTGGAGGGCGAAAAAAGAGAAAAAAATTAAATTACAGCGAACGCGCGTACCATCACCTAACGAATCATGAGAGAAGCATTTCTGCCCTTAAGGTATCCGACTACGTTCGGAACCGTGATTTTAAAAAAGAGCATAAATGGATAATTTTCATGATATTTAGTGCCACTTAGACTAGAATACATGTATAAAATTATTTTAAGGACACACATTTTGACAAAAAAAAATTCTTTAAATACAATATTTCAGCAAAAAATTAACTTAGAATAACTTTTTTTCAAAATGTTCTCCTTTTATAAAAAATGCTTCTAAAATAATAATATTTTGTGTGTGTGTGTGCTCATATAAAGTAAAGACTTCTCCAGAGAGTCTGAGCTATTTTTTTTGAAAAATTCATATTATTTTCAGAGTTACAAGCAATTGAAATAATTATGGGCGTTTTTTTCTTAAAATTTTTCCCCTCTGTGATCGTAAAACATGGATAAACCCACTTCTAAGTCATATATTTCAAAAGTTCTAGTTGAGCCTCTGTACAAAGGTTTGAGCTATATACAGGCAAAATATTATTACAATAGAAGCATTTTTCAAAGAAGGAGAACATTTGGAAAATGGGTCATTCTATGTTCATTTTTTGTAAAAATATTGTACTTAAATAATTTTTTATTGTAATAATATTCTTAAAACAATTTTATATACATTTTCTAGTCTAAGTAACACTAAATATCATAAATATTATTTTTGGCTTTTGCAAAATCATGGTTCCGAACGTAGTCGGATACCTTAAGAGGATAAAGACTGAAATGGGATCTACTATGGAAAAAGAAATGCTTAACAGTTTGATATTGCTATGTAGTCAAAATGATATTACAATGGATAACGATTACAATGATGTCATTAACGATTTTCAATGATCAAAACTCGGAGAAAACCTTTTTGGTGTACAAGTACAATGACAGTGACTCAACAAAGAATAAAGATGTCGAAAAGTAAAATATAGTAAAACGATAAGTGAGTGAGTGAATATTAACGTCGCACTGTTCAGCAACACGAGGGCTTTTGGCGACGGACAACGTAATTTTGAATCATGGTTGAGTGACGCGGACGACACCTGAGCTGGCACCCCCTCTCCTAACTACCACACCACACCAACGGGAGGACGTTTGAGCTCTTGACTGATTTAACGTGCATCGCTCCTCTACACAGCGGGTCTTAAGTGGTACTGGGCTCGAACTCATGACATCCTTGCCATGATCCAATACCTTGACCACTGGGCTACCGCAGCCCTAAAAAAAAGATGAGAATAAGCATGTTAAAAACATTTCATACAATAACGTGTACTCTATATAGTAATTGCAACCGATTTCATTAATTTACTGTACTAATTTACAAAATCGGGGTCTGTGATGCTGTAAGATAAGAAATGAACAAGAGTAGCAAAAACATGCCACTCTTGTACTGTACTAAATATTTCTTTAATCTACTGTATTAAAACATGCCACTCTTTCCTTACGATCCGGTTGCCAGTTCAGGACACGGTGGGTCCATAGGTGGTGGATGATGGAAGCAAAGATCAATAAAAGTGTTTGAGTGAAGGGAAAATCCCTCCCGAACCAAAACTGGCAAGGTAAAAACTGAAGGAGGGGGAGATGCTCCTGAAATTGTGGAGGATGGGGGCGTAACAATTGAAAGTGCCTAGGGAGCCGGTGAGGTTAAAAACGGCCCTGCACTCACATGGTAGACGATTATATAATTAGATTTTACAATATACTTCATTTAATTAAAAAAAATCAGACAGATAATGTGGAGAAATAACTACTCGCATAGATTGCAATTTCGAATAAATAAATGTCAGAGGACCCATCACGGAAATAGGAAGAATAAAATAAAATTATTTGAGAATCTCTTATTGCTAAAGAACACACATTAAATGGAAAAATACGTTACTTTTAAATTAATAGCACACATTGTATTGGTATTATTATTATTTGTAACAATCTGTATTACTTATATATTATTATTATATATACTATTCTGTAATGTTTATATTATTTTTCATTAATTGTATATGGTTGAAATTGTTTAATTTTTAATGCATTACTCAAAAGGGAAATTTCAGCACCAAGAAATAATGCACGTGGTGTCATGCAAATTTCAGGAGCGATAGTGAAAAGGGGGGCATGGAAATGATTTAAAAAAAGACAAATAAAATCATTATTAATCAATTTATTCAGCACCTAATATGCCCACCTTGGAAAGCTATACAGGCTTCAATCCGTCGAGGCATTCTGTCAAATAGTTCATTGATGGTTGCCTAAGATAACCGTTGCCAAGCCACATTCATTGCTCTGCGCAGATCATCCACGTTTTGCGTTAGTGGTCCTCGGTTCATGTCACATCGAATGAGATTTCATAGGTGTTCGATGAGATTCAGATCTGGAGAGTTTGCCGGTCAGGGAAGGATGTCAAATCGAGTCTGCCTGTTAGGAGTTCGCCGTGCGACATGTGGCCTGGAATTGTCTTGCTGTAATACCGTGTTGGGTGCACCCTGCAGCAGGGGCAGAACAACAAGATTTACAACTTGTGTGACAAAGCATACAGCTGTCAAACGGCCATCAATGTGTACCAGAGGCGTTCTGTGATCTAACATTAGTCTATCTCAGAGCATGATGCCCGGAGCAAGACCGGTTTGACGCTCGGCGAAATGGGTTGGTTCGTAGCGTTCTCCGGGTCGCCTCCATACAGGTCGACGGCTATCATTCCTCCGCAGACAGAAACGAGATTCATCCGGTAACAATACCCGATGACATTCGATGGTCCAGGTACGATGACTGTGACTCCACGTCAGGTGTCTAGCCCTGTGTTGAGCAGTCAACGTACTATTATTGCTGGTACTCGTGCATGTAACTGTATTTCTTGCAATGTGTTATATATAGTTTGGGTGGACACAGATTCACCTGCTTCTGGAGACAAACGGCTTCGGATGTCACGTACCGTGGAGAAAAGGTCTCGATTAGTCAACTAACTAATACGCCAGTCTGTGGTCTCTGACGTGCGCATGTGTGCACCACTTCCTCTTCCCATGCACGTTGACCTTCTTGAATCCACCGTGGGACACAACGTTGAATGGTACTCATGTTGTGCCCAATACGAGTTATTGTGCACAGCGACAAACCCAGTTCATGGAGTTCGATAACACAGCCACATTTCCTGGTAATTAACTGATGGTGTCGATCTCGCCGACGTCTCATAGTTATTTTCTACGCTTCTTCAAAAATCGCAAATGCTACGCTGAACCTCAGATCCTGCTTATGAGAAAGGAAAGTTGTTGGCCTTTATTTCCCAAATATGAGTATCGCGTGATCAGATGTGTGCGCAAATTTAATCATTTGCATATCCATCTCACTACTATCGCTCCTGAAATTTGCAGGACATTATTTGTATTCTTTTTTGGTGTTGCAATTTCACTTTTGTGGAGTCTATATATTCTGCTGCACGTTTATCAATTCAACTATCACAGAAACTCACAACTACAAAAAAAATTGTTATTTCATATAATACATTAAATGGCCATGTATAAATGATTTGGATGTATTCTTTTAGAATTCTATTCGGCCAGATCTACTACAAGTTTCTTGACGCAATCATTATTTTTTGTTTCATGAATTATTTGCTTTGATTCAAACACAACGTCATTTTTTTTTTTGATAGATTGTTATATTTCAATCTATGTAATTTAAATTTTGTTCTATTTTCAATTTAAACTGCGATCTTGTAATTTTGCAATTATTTCATTATTTAATGTAATTCAGTTTTGATATTCATAATTTTTTGTGGTTCTGAAAAATTTGTTTTTAAGTTAGTATAAAATCATAGCTGGATTTGCATAACCATCGTTGTATATCTCAAAGGAATAATAAAGTGAAAATGTTTTGTATTAGCAATTTCTCATGAAATTCATTACCTAAAGATTGTTCGTTGGGCCATATTTGTAGCCACTTGGTACCGCGGCTTGGGAAAACCTATAAAAAATGATTTTAGAATAAATGTTGAATAGTTAATTTGACCATAAAGTCGCTTGTCTCAAAATAATTTAGCTATATATGAATTAGAAGCTTAAATAACAACAAATATGAAAAGGCCCGATTATAAGTGTTTTAAAAGTTTATAAAAATATCCCTAAAAATGAAACTGAATTCAATTTTAACTACAGCTATTCAAAGCCTTTTAAGAAAATAAATAAATTCCTCTGTGTCCTATTTCAACCGAATGGTTCTGAAATATTTCAGAGAATTGAAGGTTCATTACTATCACAAATTATATTACTTAAATATGTAAAATTGTTATTACATAACAATTACGGGTTATCTCAAATTAAGTTACGGGTATAGAGAGCTACGGGTATTATCTCAAATTAAGTTTTCATTACTAAGGCAATATTCCGCAGAATACCAAATCCTCTTCATGCCTAAAATTTCAAATTATCAGCCAGGTTTAAATCAGTACCTTTGGATAGAATGTATTAATGTATTTATGTTTTACATTTAAAATAAAAATATTTCTTCTTGAAATATAGCTTTCCAATATTTTAAACAGGACGAGCGTTTGGATCTCTTCTTGGCGGATTTCTTGTTAATAACTTTGGATTTCGCCAAACATTTAAATTCTTTGCCTATGGATGTATCGGCTGTGGATCATTTTACTCTTTGATGTATATAACTTGGCTTCGACAATGGCGTAAAAATCATCGAAAGGCATCTGAAAGTGACCGCAGAACAAGTAAGATTGTTCATATTCGTATCAATCATACTCTTATTTATAAAATCAAATAACTTAGTAATAATTATGTTATTAAGGTTACAGGAATATTTTTTATCTAACAAGGAGAGGGCACGACTAAAGAAATTCATTTCGGGTCGAGACTTGGTGTAATAGTAGTATTCCTTTAGGGTGTTCAACCCTCAATGTAATTCCGCCGAATGGCCAGCCAATTCGGAGAAATTAGCGTTCGAAATTCATGCTTAGCTTTTATACAATTAAGTTTCAATTTCCTCCAACGATTTCGTAGCATGGATGGGAGAGCGCCTGGTTACTATGGGGGAGGTCAGGGTTCTATGCACTAGATAAACTTTTCTTTTCAATTCTTTTAACTATTTTTTCATATTAAATAAATTTATTTATAAAAGTTTTATTAAATTTAAATGATATTTTATGTAATTATTTTGTATTTTATAAAGTAGAAAAAATTAAATTAATTTATTATTAAAATTATTTGAAATTATTATCAATTAAAGTTATTTAAAATTGTTATTAATAAAAATTATTATTATTAAAAATTATTTTAATGAGACTTATTATTAATAAGAATTAGTATTATTTTATTGTTAAAATTATTATTTTATTATTAAAATTATTATTATTTTATTATTAAAAATATTATTTATTATTAAAATTATTATTAATTTATTATTAAAAATATTATTTATTATTAAAAATATTATTTATTATTGAAGTTATTATTAATTTATTATTAAAATTATTATTTATTTATTGTTAAAATTATTTAAATACATTTATTAAAATTACGTAAATAAATTTATTAAAATTACATAAATAAATTTATTAAAATTAAACAAATGAATTTATTAAATTGCAGTAATTTTTTTACTTTATAAAATACAAAATATATATATATAATTACATAAAATGTCATTAAATATTTAATAAAACCTTGCATAAATAAATTTATTTAATTTGAAAAAATAATTGAAAGAATTGAAAAAAAATTTATCGCGTGAATAGAACCATGACCTCCAGCATGGTAACAAGGCGCTCTCCCAACCATGCTACAGAATCGTTGGAGGTAATTGAAACTTAATTGTATAAAAGCTGAGCATGAATTTCGAACGCTATTTTCTCCGAATTGACTGGCCATTCGGCGGAATTACATTGAGGGTTGAACACCCTAAAGGAGTTCTACTATTACACCAAGTTTCGACACGAAATGAATTTCCTTAGTCGTGCCCTCCCCTTGTAAGCTAAATTCATGCAGTTTAGGGGCTAAATGAATTGGAAACCGAGTAATATTTGTTTTTAAAAATATATTAATGCATATTTTACTTTGATAGAAAAAGAGATATGTGTAAAATTTAAATCTTCAAACTGTAAAAGATAATGAAATAAAATTGCTAGAGAAAGATGTATTGACATTTTGAGTATGAATTTAATAATCAGTTTTTAAATTAGACATCTCTAAAGAAAAGTCACAGAAATAAAGTGTCATAATTTACAAAAAAATCTCAGAATATATATTTCCGTTTCCAAATCTACAATTGTATATAAAATGTGTAATACAATTTTTATATATATATAGTATTTACAAATATAAATGACGAATAAAATATTGATTACTTTACAAATATGAATGTAAAAAGGAAAAAAAAAAATGTTTTTATACATCATTTTCTACGGCATTCTTTTTAAAATTATTTTTTCCCATGTAATGAAAAAGTACTTGTGATCTTGCAATAAATAGTTCCAGGATCATTTTATACGACATCTAATTTTGTATGCTAATTATGCCTTGCTGAAATTTAGAAAGCTATGTAGGGCCTGGATCTTCCCAAACACATAGCTGTAGATCCAGAGCGAAAGGTGATCTTTCAGGAAACTGGATGTAGAACAAGCATAGGATTACGGTGGGTCGTATAATTTTTATTTGTATACAACAATTTGATAAGAATGGAAACAAAGTGAATGATGTATGAAATGTGTGCTTTAACCCCTTAAGGCACGAGGTTTTTTTTTGGACAAAAATTGAATATATGTATAGTGTGTTATTTTTTGAATAACAAAAATCCTGCATAGTGGTGCCCTATATGGTAAATGAGTTTAATTATTATCCAGCAAATCTATTTTTACTAAAATGGTTATCAGACGGGCATTAAAAATAAAATAACGCGAGATACAAGATCTTCCGTGTGAGACATGGGCAGGCGCAAATTTGCAGGTAACTTTAGCCCAAGTCAGACACGGGCAAATGCGTTAAGGAGTTAATCCTCTAGAATACTTTCCGATCAGAGAACAAACCATATTTCACCCAAAAGATCCCTGGTTCCCCCAAAATTAAAGATCACTACATGGGCTTTGGGAAGATTACTTCCGATCTACATGATTTTACAAAATACACCTGTGAGAAGCGCGAAACTCATTACAATACACTAGCCTTGCTATTATAACGATGAGATGACTAATTCCCATTTCAGAGAGAGAGAGTTTTGTGCTATTGCTCATAATTCAGCAATTATGACTTCTGCAAATCGGACAAAAAAAAAGGAGATGGTACTAAAGAAGAAATACCTTGTCCAAAAAGTGTCGCTGTATATAACGATGTAATGGGAGGGGTTGATCGCTTCGATCAAAGAAAAGAAAGAAACCAAATAAGATCTGTAAAATGGTGGCATCGTATCTTTTATTTTGTTATTGACCTTGCCATCATAAATAGCTTCATACTGTGGCAAGTGAACAAAATAAACAGAAGTTTAGACAAGCTAATATACCGTATAGCATGAACTCGTCAGCTAATAGACGGATATTCCTCCAGAAAAAGGAAAGAACGTCCTGCTAGCTTCTAAGCAAAGAAGTGTGTTGTTCCGGATGATATGAGCTTAGCCAGTGTGAGAAATCATATGCCAAAGATGGTTTTCAACTATAGACAATGAAAGAGAGAGATAGAAAGAGAGAAATGTCACAGAAAGGGATAAGAAAAGAGGACCCGCGACATTTGTGCAGAGTGTGATGTCCCCTTATGCATTGCAATATGCTTCTCATCTTTTCATGGCAAATAATCACCATTAAATTTAATTTTCTGTATGACGGGGAATGTTTCCTTGGGTAGTATTTTTTTCACCCCTAAAATTTAAATGTAAACATAAAATTCAGCAAAATGAAATGTATTTCTTTAAATGTTATTGTTTATTGTTAATAAAACATAAAAAAAAAAAACCCGCGGGAAATTTAAAAGAGAAATAAATGGTCCGCGAAAGGGTTATCACATTTATTTGTTGAAATTGAAAATTAAAATTCCAGAAGTATTCGCCTTTTTCGGACAACTACGAAATATTCTAAAATAATCAGTCTTTTATTAAGGAAAAATTTTTGTATAAACTCCATGTTTTCTGATTCTATATTTTAACAGTGTATCAGGGTTGCTTTATAAAAATAAAAACAACCAGTAAAATCTTTGAATTTTTATTTGACTGTTATCATTAATGCAAACTTTTTACATAATAAATATGCACTTTTAGATTTTTTAAAAATACTATTTAAATATTATTTCTCTTTTCAGATAGCTCTGTATCAGATGAAAAAGAAGATGCAGCTATGAAAAATCAAGCTTTCTCAAGTTTCTCTTTACACTGTAGTTTTGATAGTCCCGGTCTTGTGACATATACCCCTGAAAAGGAAGACGAATTCCGTCCTAGAGCCCTTAGTCATATTCCTGCTCATGCAAGTAACAGTTTTAAACCTGGAGTCATACCAAGACATGCTGTCAGTTTTACGGAGGGCAAGTTTCAAAGACCATTCACAACAGGACTATCGGCTGCTCAAGATAGCATTAATCTGAAGAGATTTCAGAGAGAATATGTAAACACACTTAGTGTAGAAAATAATAAATTGGAATCTGTTACAAGATTCTGACTTATTAAATAAGAGTTTTTGTACGTTTTTTAAAAATATGTATTAGAAATTTAATCACTGAGTATGGAATGGATTTTTATTCTAAAGCACAGTGGTTCTCTTTATCTTTGTGAGATCATGGATTAGTCGAACTATGATTTTTATATAATTCGCTGATCGAAATCGCGAAGATTAATTCGTAAATTTTTTTTCTTAAAAGATCCGATATAAAGGATTCCAGTGGTTGAAAAACATTATTCTGAAGGATCTATTATGTGAACAAAGAGGGAACTAATAAAACTTATTTATACTTAGACATTTTATAAAAAAATAAATAGTTAAATTGAGACAGCAGTTCGTTATAATTCTATAAAATTATCAGCAAACAAATAGGTTAATTGTTATATCCAGTGTGTTTTCAAATTTTATTCCTGAAATTTTGTTTCTCTCTTTTGAAATCTATTTCACCCACTTCATAACATTTTCTCTTTTGCTGTTTTTTCAAGCTCTGACCTTTTCGAAACTTTGTGAGGCATGTGCCCGTGGGTGCCCCATTTCTACGTTATCTACGCGACCTGTATCTGTAAGAAGGAACGAAGAATCAGACATATTGTTTATCTTAATATCTGTTTATTAAGATCTTAATCACTATACATAATGATAATAATAATTATAGAAACCGGATCTGGAGTGAGAAGACACAATTCGTATTTCCAAATAATCGCGTAATTGACCACTATGTCTAACTTTACAGATTACTGCTAATCTTCTTAATACACATAGTTTCTTTATATCTTAATTGAAGATGCTTACCACTAAATCCTTGGTAACAGCTACTCTCTTGGTCGCACTGACGTGGCTTTAATACTTGTGGAATGGTATCCACCTTTATCTTAAAGGCACAGGTACGGGTAGGTTAATTCTTGAACTTGTAATTTCCTCCAACTCTAACTTAAGCTTTTCTAATCATAAACATAGACCTCATATAGGAACTTCACATAGCCACCTCGCGAACGCTTAACTATTTATAAAATTCCTAATTTACATACACACGTTCTTCTTCTGGAGTTGGTTGGAAAGAATTGCCATTTTGGCCCCAAAAAACCTCAAGAGGACATTAATGGAAATCACGATGAAAAACCGTCACAAATTATATTTCGTATGGTTTACCATCTAAAAGTTTTTAAATATGATGAACAATGTACAATTAATTTTGTTCCTAAATAACATGTTTCCTCAAAACTAAGACATGGGGCAGCAAAAGACGCGATAAGGCTTATTTTTAGAGGCCGTTTGATTCATGCACATTTATTTACAATTATTCAAATACAGCTTTGTCGTTTTCCTCTGAAGCAAAGTTGTAAAGCTCATGACAGTTCACATTGATCAAAGAAGCCATTCATCCAGTGTTCGAATGTTTTGAATTCTTCTGGCGATTTGTTTAACTGTGGTGCCAATGCAAGTGCAAAAACTCACAAGTATCTTCTAACTCAGGAAATAATATTTACCGAGACCTAATTTACACTTACGATTCTTAGCATTTACCTTCTTCACCTACTTAATGATGTTATCGTACTCTGGTCATCCTTTTTGGACCATTTGAAGATCCAAATTTTCTTCGCAGAAAGCTGGAATCCATTCGAAGATCTAAATTTTCTTTGTAGAAAACTGGAAAATTCTTATTCTGAGAGTCTTTCACAATTCTTTTCTTGAATTGATGGAAGGCTGTTTTATTATATATTCTAGGGATTAATATATTTAAATTTATTATTCAATCAAGTACAAATCGTCCGTTGCAACACACAACATACTGAATAAAAACAATTCTAACCAGCTGCAGCTAAGTCCATTTGTTACTGAAAAGGAACTGCGTCGTTCACGGTTGTTGTCCTTCACTTTCCCCAGATTGTCAGGAAACAACAGATTCCTGTTCCAACTCTTGTGAAGCAAGCAATTTTGAAGTACGTTTGCACTGGTGGTCGAATACAATGTTGAATCAGGTCTTTATTGTTCTTATACAATCATAGAAGATAACTAATTCATAGGCGTAGAGATTGTGTGGTATTGCACCTTAAGTATAAAAGAGGACTGACCTAAAATTAAAAAGGGAGCACTCGTAAAATTTCGACACTTTCTCCAAGCCCGATGAGGCGGAGAAATAAAAAGGGGGTGCCATTCAATTAGATGTAACTTTACTCATACTTAATTGTAAATACATGTTAACTTCTTAAAGCATTGATATGGAGTTTTTATTTATAGAACCTGAATTTAAGTAGAAACTTTAGATTATAACCATAATTGAAATCTGTCATATCCCTCGAGCTCATTATCATTACCAAACGGAACTGTGTGTTGTATCTTAACTTATATTGGTCATTCGGCGCTTTTTGGTACACTTTGGCGGCCAATCTTAATTTGGGCTGATTTTAGAGGTAGGAATTATATATATACAGGGTGAGTTTTTTTAAGCTGACACTATTCAGAATCAACTGTAGCTCGATCTAACAATCGAAATGGCACCAAATATAGTTTGGAGACTAACGATGATATGGGAAGAAAAATTCCATGAGGGGGGGGGGGGGAATTAGCTCTATATGTTATGTTTATTAGTTTTAGAATGTTCTTCAGAACATTTGCATTCAAAGCGTTCAAATAGTTCTTGGTTATAATATCATTTTATTAAGCATGAGGTGACAACGTCATCTCAGAACAGCAACAACACAAGCAATCATATACAGTTACAATACACAGTTAACACAAGTACACATTCACAGTTACAGTTATCATGACACTATAGATCACCGATTGGGGGATGTATGGCGCGATTATAGCTTACCAAACCGAAAATTTACATAAATAACGTATAAGAAAGCAAATAGTTCCATATGCGAAAACCACGTCAGTAATTTGGGCTATGAAACATGTAGACAGCTCCAGAAAGTACAGGGTGTTTGTTCTTTTTCAAGCTGACACTATTCAGAGTCACCTATAGCTTGATATAACATTCGAAATGACACTAAATTTAGAATACAGATTAAGACACGGAAAACAATATTCCGTAAGCAAAAAAAAAATTAGTTCCAGAAATTCCTGATAGAGGTATTAATGGCGCTGTTGTAGCTTTTCAAACTGAAAATTTACATAAAACACGGGTATCAAAGCTAAATGCCAATTTTTTCTTTAGTATGCGACAACAGAACTAGTAATTTGGGCTATAAAACATGTAAGCAGCTCAGAAACTTTTTATTCTCAGCTGATGTGAGGCAGCTCCATTGAATATGCAACTCGTATTACCAAAACATGCTTTATTGGAAAGCTGTATTATATCTGAATCAGTGTAATGCACCCACAACTTTTCGTGAGCTCAGAACCTGGCAGAAGCTACATTAGGGATCTTTATCACGTAATACTTTGAAGGCAATGATTAAAAAGTTCGAGGAAGAGTTGTCGCGGCCCGAAGGTCGTGGGTGTAAGAGGGTAAGGGGAAGAAGCAATCGTGATCTTAAAAGTAGCTACTTTTATTCTAGCTTTAACACTTTATGAATGATATACAACTCAATTGCTTAACTCTGGAAGCAATCTGAAATCCTAATACTTAATCTAGCATATAAGATTATTCAAAATTGCTTAGCTAGAATCGCAGCTCCTTATGACAATCCTTCTCGAACCACGATAGCTTGTCAGCTCCAACACTGTTTACTTCAACATTCCCGGTGAGTTCTAAGATGAATATTAATTTCAGGCCGTCCGACTTCTCAGTCACAATTCACTTTATATTATTGTTAGATTTCACGATTAATGATTAACCTCACACACCCAAATGTCAGGGCTTAAATAGTATTTACATTTGCATAAAACCAAGTCCATTTCTACGAAAAGTGGTTTTTAAACTAAAATCACAGTTAAAGAATTATTTTCCCATGAGGATTAGTATAGAAAAAAACATGAATAGCAGCCATTAGAGGGTCACTGTAAATTCATCCAGGGAACCTGTGTCAGAAGAGAAGAGATAAAAAATCTGACAACTGTGTAATCATCGACGGATCCCAATAAACCATTGCTGGTAGTAGCAGCACCCGAGATATAGCACGACAGCTGGATAAAACGGATGGAAATTTTTCGGCGAGTTCTCTACTATCCAAACCAAATCAGCCACTTTCATGAACTCTAACATAGTGATTGTGATTAACAATTGACATTAGCTCTGTTGTTTAAGGACAGGATGGAAGTTGACGATGGATTTCCGTGGCAAATTCTAAGGCAAGATGAGGCCTATTTTCATCTGGTTGCGTCTGTTAATGCACAAAATTGCTGAGACTTTGAGCCTCTGAATATCCTCAAGCAGTGCAAGAAATTCCTATGCATTCACCAAAAGTCACCATTTGGTGTGACTTCACAGCCGAATTCCTTATTGAGCCATTCTTTTTTGAAACTGTCAATCCGACATGTTTAGTAACGTGTACCGTTAATACCCAAAGATACCACAAAATGCTGACTAATTTTGACATTCCACTACTACAGCAAAGAAAATGTCTCAGT
>BMAV01022841.1:192412-211692 GCA_019973955.1 Trichonephila inaurata madagascariensis
TCAATCGTGGTCTTACAGTTGTACGGCTGCCTCGTCCTCCTGACCATACTTCATGTGACTTGTGGCTCAGGGTTACTTGAAATCAAAAATTCATGTTTGTGCAGTTGTAAACTTAAGTGCCTTAAAGTAATGCTGCCCAACGTTTTTATAATTTTATCGTGGCCAGATGAGGGGGGATTGTTTATATCCATGATAAGTCGTACAAAACCGAGAGAAATACACCACAGTAAATAAAATAGAAATAATTTAATGCTCCTTGGGCGGCCGGGTACCATTTGACCCGGTCCTTTGAAGCAGTGGTACCCGGACCGTTGGTCGGGTACCACTGCTTCAAAGGACAACATATCACAAACTGTGTGGAATATTACTTGTGACATGTAGCGTACGGTTGTAGAGAATGTTGTGAAGAAAATGCATAGTGTAGTTTCTGAGAACAATGGACATATTGTGAATGTATTTAATAAAGCTCACCATTGCGCTGTAATTTCTTATGCATTATTTGTTCTTTTTATTGTAGCACATTTTAGATTACACAACGCCTTAAATAACGTTATCGGCAAGCTTTTGAACTAGTTTTTTTCTTCGGAATCCTACTCTCCACGTCATATTTAGGCTACATACTTTTTAGTGTCATTTCTGTTGTCAAATCTTGCTACAGGTGACTCTGAATAGCATCAGTTCAAAAAAAAAAAAAAAAACTGAATTTTTTGCAGTTGTCTACATATTTTATTGCTCAAACTACTGGCGTGGTTGTCGCACGTGAAAGCATTTGGTTTCATATCCGTTTTTTATGCAAATTTTCATTTTGGTAAGCTACAACAGTGCCATAAATACCCCTATCAGCGATTTTTCGAACTAAACTTTTTTTTCATTTAATCTTATTTACCATATCATCTTTAGTCTACATACCAAATTTGGAGTCATTTAGATTGTTAGATCGAGCTACAGGTTGCTTTGAACAGTGTTAGTTTAAAAAAAATCACCCTGAATGTTGCGAGCATCTTGAAAAATCATGCTAAGGCTCAGTTTTCGATTAGGTCATCTTTCTCGGAAAATCACAGAGGATATTAAACTACTTGAATACAATTTTTATTCATTCTAGGCATGATATTATACTTAAATAACTTACTGTTTTGAACGATTCACAACTCAACGCATTAATACAATTTTTTTTCAATACTTCGCAATAAATTAGTGCGTAACTTTTCAATTATATTTCGTTACACACACACAATTAAGTTTCGTACATGCTACTAATCTAATTAAACTTTCTATAATTTGTAAAAGTAACTTTGAACAACCTTCCACGAAATCGAGCGTGTGACTACTATTTTATTATTATATCTTTTTCTTGGACGGATTATAATATTTGCAGCCAGTCATTAAGCCAACATCTCGTAGATTCTAAGCAATTTCTTTAATTTTTCTACCTCATGTAGATTCAAGTCTTCACTTATGCATACTTTAGTATAGTTTAAGCAAAGCGTATGAAACATTTTTCAATGGTGAGCAAATAGTTTTATTTGAGCCTTTCTGTAAAAACAAAACAATATAAACCCTGAAACTTAACTAAGGTCAGCGTTCGAATAGCTCACATTTGAATATTTATGTGTGAAAAATTTTCTTCAGGAATGGTTTCAGTAAAAAGTTTCAAAACTAAAGGAAATGATTTTGAAACTATTTCATATATTCGGCTAACATTATAGTTTATGTTAGACCTTTATGGCATTTTAATGGATAAAATATAAGCTTGGTAATATATGTAAGTTGAGTGCAGTTTCGTGATTGAAGCTACATTCCTACATCCAGATTCGCATTCGTGACGAGAATAATAAGATTTACAACACTATTTCTACAATGGTAATTCAACAGCTGTACGACCTTCAGTGGTTCCGAGGTTTCAGGATAATTTTTTTCTTTATTTGGAAAAGTAAAAGATATATATATATATTAGGAGCTCAAAAAAACCACACAATACTTAATGAAATAAACACATCAAAATAATATTTATAAAAATTTTTCTACATCAAACAAGTATAAAATCCAGCGTATGACGTGCATTTTCAAAATAAAAATAAGATCGAAATTCGCGGGTGTGTTCGCTATACGCCCGGTATAAAAAGGACAGCTTTAAAAATAAATAAATTATAGTTTTTAAAAAAACTAAAAAACACGCTTTTATAGTGAATCGAACTAAAAAGTAAAAAAATAATTCTTAATATAAGAATAAAATGATTAACGAGAAAATTAATGACATTGGGGTAAGAGCGTGGGGTGCTCTATATTAATTGTTATAATTTCTTACTAGTTCTATTCCGGAATGCTGAGTTAGTGTAAAAATGTAGTACAAAGCATATCCTGCGCTTTTACCACAATGACATTAATTTTCTCGTTAATCATTTTATTCTTATATTAAGAATTATTTTTTTAACTTTTAGTTCGATTGACCATAAAAACGTATCTTTTAGTTTTTTAAAACTATATAATTTATTTTTCATTTTTTGGTTCCATCTACAATAAAAGCCTGTTTTTTAGTTTTTAAAACTGTCATTTATTCTTTGTTGAATTTATCCTTGAGTTTGATATTTGGAGCCGGAATTATGTGGTTGTGTGCTGGAATTAGTCTTGCTCTTTTTATTCTCTCCGTTTACGGGGCCTCGGATGAGTCCCCCATATCGTTATATTTCAAAGATTCAGTCTCTATAGATACAGATCTAACTAATAAAAGTTTGTTATGAAGAAATATTAAATTTCAATCGTATTATCATCTTTTAAACATATTGCTATAATGTTAATTCGTATCATCACTTCTAAACATATTGCTTTATCAAAATAAAAAAATATTTAGCAGTTAGAACATAAATTTATCACTTTTTAAACGAATTGCTATAATGTTAATTCGTATCATCACTTCTAAATGTATTGCTTTTTAAAAATAAAAAATATTTAGCAGTTAGAACATAAATTATTATTATTCATATGCCCGAGTCTTTTTTTTTATTTCCATTTTCAGAAAAACTACGCACCAACCCTACTTTTTTCACATAAAGAACACTTTTTTTGTTTTATTTGTATTAACCACAAGCCTATTTGCGGTTTTAGGGTTGAACCTTAATCTTTTAGTCGCTAAATTTGGAATTAGTCACCAAATCTGAAAATGGTTTAAGCAATTAGTGGCCAAATCTGGAAACGATATAATGAATTAGTCACCAAGTCTCGAAATCATTATTTTTGAGGATCCTGATCAGGAAAATAAAACAAAATTATGAAATTGTTATATTGTCATCGGTCCTTGACAAGTGTGCAAAATTTCGAATTAATCTGAGCTTTCAAAGTGGGTAAAAATCGAGTTCAAAGATTCCATTACATACAAGTGAAACTTATAAAAGCGTGTTAAAAAAAAGAGATCAACATAAAAAAAATTAGTCTTCTACATATATTGAAGTAATTTTTATTTAAAAGAAATGATATACCTTATCAAAACTTTATATAAGAGTTGTAGTTCTAGAAGTAGACTATTTTTTAAAAGCCTGGGATAATACCATTTTTCAAGGTACTGTGACGTCTCTCGCGTCCTTCTGCTAACATAACTCCTATGTTCTTTGACGGCCACGATTAATGGCAAAACCTTTCCAACCCAATACCAAGAAGAGAAACGGATCAAATATGTAAATGAGATATACTTTAAAAGGATAGAAGCTTTGATGATAAGATATAGCGCGGCAAGTTTAGAGATAGCTTAGTGTGGAATCTTTCAGATCAAGAGTTAGCAGTCCGATAGCTTGGGAAGGAATAGAAACCCAATATAAAGAAGTTGGAATCGTCGTATATAAAGTGAATTATAAATATCTCTCTATAGGTGAAGGAAGGAGATCTGCAAAAGGTAATATTTGACATAGGTAGTTAGATGAATCGATTTATTTATTATAATTAAGATAAAGGATCTAGTTGCGTGATCTGACTTAAATACAAGGTTTAATTGGGTGTTAACTCTCACTTTAATTAAAGTTGTTAATTAGAAATAAGTAATATAAGTTATTCTTAATAAAAGTTGTATTAAGAACTATTATGTCTCATCATTTTGATAATCCCACACCTCTAGCTTACGCGGAACCGGAACGACATAGTCATCACAGGATGGCTATATCGCAGTACTATCTCTGATATGTATGTGCGAAGGGCTCTAATGTCTTGAAGTAATTTATTATAGTATTGCACACGCATATTTCAGGTTTCTTCGTATAAAAAGGGGTAGGTGTTATACGATGTATATACTTGAAAATTAAAAAATGCAGCTTGAAAATATAGGTCGGATTTTACGGTATATAGAAATATTTCTCAACGAAATTATTTATTGTTATGTTTAGTATCATAATGAGAATATTCATATTCGATTTGCTTTCATTTCATTAGTATTATGTTAAAGCTATGCAACTGACTTTTGGAGAGGGGCCCTTGTAATGTTGTGAACTACGGTATATAACAAAGATGACTCATACGTTAAGTATCTCTATCTGAAAAGAGTGATTTTGAATTAGAATTAGATATATACTGTTGCAATTCTCGTTAAGTTCTCAAGTGAAACCAAAATTCTGACTTACGATACTTTGGCCATGAAATCTACAGCTACTCTGTATATTTATCATACTTAGAACACTCAGAAATATTTAGAAACTAAGACAAAGATTTGACGGAAAAAAATGCAATGAATCAGCCATAAGTCTCTTAGAAACAATAAAGAATTTTTTTATGAATAAATTCTGTTTACTGTTTCATTTTGAGGAGCTCAGTTATAGTTGTAAGATGGAAATATTAAATTATAATTGAATGTTAAGGGAATTTGAAGGGAAAAAAGATTAGACTATTCGGTACTTACGCGTATTAAATTGTCGACCAACTCATCAAATGAAAAGAAGTCGCCACGATATGCAGCCAATAGTGCAAAACTGTTTACACGCATGTATAAACAAAATAACCTTGTTCGCGTATACGATGACAGCATTTGGCGACGTCTTTTGATTTGGCGAAATTGGTCGATGGTATAATACGTACTATTCATTCGAGATAATTTGAAACAAAAAAATGGTTTTATGAAAGAAAAATTATTTATGGACAAAATTAGATAAAAGATACGATTTTTTAAATGAGCAACTATCGTTTTTTCCCTCCGTATCATCGACCTAGTTATCAAAATGCGTAACTCCATCTGGGGTGCTAATTTGATATCGGAGTGCTACGCGCCAAGCTGTTGTTTATGTTCGCCCAAGATGGGAGATAACATTATAATATGGTTACCTTGATATTTGTATCATGTTGTCATGTCATTTTAATTGTTTAGCGCGATTCCTTAATCGCGCCAAACAGCGCTTGGCGCATAACACTCGAATATCAAATTGGTTTCCTTCATGTAGTTACGCATTCTGATAATTAGACCGATGATATATTCTTTACAGAGAGAGAAGGTTAGTATTTATGGTTGCAAAAACCAAATCAGACAATTCAAAGGTACTGCTGATCTTACGAAAAATAGTTCTTTTTTATTCGAGTAACAAAGAGGAAAATATCATAGATTATTTCTAAAAGTTACACCTACCAAAATTAAAATATTCTAATTTGTGAAGATGTTAAAGAAACTGAAACGCGGGCTGCACGTGAATTTAACTGTACCGTAAGTAAAGCGAAATGTGATGTAAAGATTTACAATCAAGTTACGTGAGCCTTGGTATTAAGTGCGCTGTGAAAAAAATATTCAGTTTGATAAAGTATGTGTTTTGAGAAAGCTTGCATATCTCATGCGTATGTTTTTGAAATGTTTTCAAAGCGGAAAAAATCGTTGGGAAATACTGAACTTCCTGACTGAGAAGTCATGAATGAACAGTTAAAGGAAAAATTGCTTTCCGAGGATAGTAATGCTTCGTTTTATTTTGTTTTAGAACGTTTGTGCAACTAAATACGAAAACTAATTCGAAAAACAATAATACAATTAAAATTACGAAATATTTGCAAAGTAAAATATTTAACGCAGTGTGAAGGGAGTTCGTTATGAAGTTAATTGTTGATTTTGATTTCGTTGTTTTGTATCCTTTTATCCTGTTCTATCGAATGTACTTCCCTCAGCTTGCCCACATCCATCTCCTAAGTTTATGCAAATAAGTAGAAATTCAAAGGAGAAAGAACATCACATTTTCTAGCTTACTATGTAAATGTTCTCATTCTGAAGTCGAGGGGATAGAAGGTGGATTACACTTCTGAGAGGTCCTCAACTCTTTCTTGGGCACCTAGATATGTAGAAGGCAGGGAAGAAACACTAGCTATGATCCAATCACTTTATTTATTTTGATCACACAATATAACAACACAAATTCAATTAAGGTATCCGACTACGTTCGGAACCGTGATTTTAAAAAGGCGCGTAAATGGATAATTTTCATGATACTCAGTGTCACTTAGATTAGAATACATGTATAAAATTATTTTAAGGACATTTTGACAAAAAAAGATTATTTAAATACAATATTTCGTTAAAAAATTAACTTAGAATAACCTTTTTTCAAAATGTTCTCTTTTTGTAAAAAATGCATCTATTATAATAATATTTTGCCTGTCTATAGCTCAAACCTCTGTACAGAGGCTCAACTAGAATTTTTGAAATATATACCTTAGAAGTGGGTTTACCCATGTCTTACGACACAACAGAGGGGAGAAATTTTAAGAAAAAAACGCCGATAATTATTTCAAATGGTTGTAACTCTGAAAATAATGTGAATTTTTTGAAAATCATAGTTCAGCCTCTGTACAGAGGTCTGATCTATATATAGGCAAAATATTATTATAATAGAATCATTTTACAGGAAAGGAATACATTTTGAAAAAAAGTTATTCTAAGTTAATTTTTTGCCGAAATATTGTATTTAAATAATTTTTTTTGTCAAAATGTGTCCTCTTAAAACAATTTTATACATGTATTCTAAACTAAATGACACTAAATATCAACAAAATTATCCATTTATGTGCCTTTTTAAAATCACGGCTCCGAACGTAGTCGGATACCTTAATAACAGTAAGAGGATGTCTCGATGCCAACCGCAAAAGGGGAATAACGACGAAATACACGAAAGTTTAGGAGACTATCAAACTTGATCCTTACTTTATATAGGATCTAATATATTATCCGATTTAATCGAATATTAATTTAATCTCAGGGATCAATCGTCACTTTAAATCTTTCTCCTAATAAGTATTTATTCACAATAATTGAATAATGATACCTGTCAGTAACAATCTCACCTGATTTCTGGTTTGCATCCTCTCTCCTACTATCTATTCCAGCTAGAAACCTTCGACTATATATAGTAAACTTAATTTGCATATCATGATTTCTTCTTCCGAAGGATTGGTTGTGAATAACGTGAATTGATAGTCCAAGGATTTCCCCAAGAGAATTAGTGGAAGGATCACGAATAGATCCATCACACACTGTGGAAGAATGATAACTTAGATTGGAAAGATAGACCAGGCGTCGGCAACCTATCCCCTACCTCTGTATTCATTGCCACGGGAATATAATATTTTCTAAAGTGTGGCCTCCTGAATCATATTAGTAGAATGGTTTGGCACACCACAGCTAAAAAGGATATTGCAACTGTAGGAGATATTGCAACTTAGCGATTACAGCTGCTGACGTTGTGTGTGATAGTAATCTATAAACTCAAACTCACAGCGCCGCAACAGCCCATGAGGGCCATGGCCTACTGTGCCCATCTCAGTGTACGTGACCATTGGGCGCTGAGGTGCATGAGCAGATGTCCCGATCTGGTGGTCAGTCTGAAGAGAAACCCCCAGTGTTTTAGACTCCAAGCAAGCTTTGTGCTCATTTATCGACTCACTGAGGGGATGAAAGGGTAAGTCGACCTTGCCCAGCCCGAGGATAGAACCCCGAACCTCTGGTGTGGAAGTGCGATACGCTACCACCCCGCCAGTGGGCCTGATAGTAATATATTGTTTACATCTAACTTTAATGGTAGTCGTGTAAAACTTTTGCACCTAATTTCTCCTTATCATTATCATAAATTCTTTGAATCTCTAAGTGCATATAAGGCATTCACCTATAATTCCTATTTTAGCAAATCTAGCTTCCCTCTTCCTCGACTATCCAGCCACATTTTTCTTATGCTTCCTCTTATGTCGGGAAATCAAATGGGACTACTCACTTTTTTTTCTATTACGAGAAATGGAAAGATAAAAAATGGACATTATTAGAAATACTGCCTTTGTTCGTTTTTTAAAAAGTGTCATACAAGTTTCCAATGTCTAAATTTGATTATTTGATTTCATGTTTTTTTCTAAATAATTCTTCGTTTGAAATGTTTCTTGATTTTTAAACATTTATTTGAAAAATTTTCAGTTTGTTGCACTGCGTTTTGGTCTCTTCTTTTTTAAATTATAAATAGTATCCGTAGTTAAGGTATCCGACTACCCTAAAATCATGATTTTTTTAAAAATTGACAAAATTTTTTTATGATTTTATTTTATAGACCATTTTATTAGCTTAATAAAAATACCAAGCCCTTTCTTTTCCATTCACTAGAACAAAAACTACAAGTGTTTTAGTAAAAGCAGATGCCATTACTTTACACAAGATGTCAAACTTTAAAATGCATTTTACTCGAAATGTGTTTTTTTCGAAAAACTCAAACGGGGACAATGATTGCTCAAAAAGTTTTGAAAATAATTTGCTGAAATTTTTTGTGAATATTTTGTATAACAGTAGAAGTATTTTGTCCTTCAGATTTATCAATCACTGTTTTATTTCAAAATTTACAGTCCTTTATGTGAATATAATCACTGTTTTTTTAAGCAATTTCATATAGTCACTAAGATAGATTGCCCTAGTTTTTGTAAAAATTAAAAAATATCTCTTATCCTCTCTCTCTCTCTCTCTGAAGGTCATTTCAAACATTTATAACAAAGTAACACATAAAATTGTGAAAAATTGAGAATTTGTTCAAAACATTTTTGTACAGAGCGGGCCGCGTTTATGTAATATTTTGTACATTTTCACCAGTTTTTTCCCCTTTTAATAATGATAAAAAAAATGTCTGTTTTCAATTTTATGATTTTTTCTTTAAAATATACTAAATAAATCTAAAAATCACAAAAAAATCCCCATATCTTCATTTTTTCAAAAAAAAGTTGTCGCAAGTAGTCGGATACCTTAAAATAAACATCATTTATTGTTTGTTGCTGCCTCTCTGTCGAGTTTCTTCACTTCCTGATCACTTAATCTTGATGCTGCACTTTCAGTGCCACAAAAGTATTAAAACAAAAAACTATTTGCAGCATCTCTATTTCTCGATATATATCTGTTTTGTTTTTCCAAAACACCACCGTTTCAATATAGTTTTAGCTATCTTAATATAAAAAGAAAATCCCACTGTTTCAAAAAATATATATATATAAGTAACAAAAAAGCTGAATAAGGAAATGTCTAAATTTTTTAATTAACATTTTAACAACAATGAAATAATTATAGCTCTATCAACACTGTTTCTTAAATGACAAAAAATAATTTAAAAATCAATAAAAACCTCGGATAGTGAAATTATATATATAACAACACATTAAGTTGCTTTAGATATGATTAAAACCCTTATTTTCAGATTTGTGCAACGAAAATAAGAACTGTTAATTTGTCCTTGTCTTCATCACCTAAGTATCAAGAAGAAAAATTACAATAAAATGTTGATTTGTGAGATATATTTTTAGTATTGGGTGCATATATTATTTTACGGAATTAATACTGAAGTACATTGCAAAAGTCGTAACATTCAATTTTACACAAAGAAAAGTAAAGATATTCTCTTTAACTTAAGGCTGTTTTCGCCGTATGCACAAGAGCGTGAACTTAACGCAGAGCACATTTTCGGAGAGAAAAAATACTTCAATTTTTATAAAAATTTGTGGCATTGTAACTCATGCATTTGTTTATAATATAGGGTTTTTAAAATTTCAAAATATTTCATAAATAATTAGTTTTTCCTTTTAACATGTAAAGTGATAGTTCATTTAGCATTACATTACGGCATAGGAGGAAAATTGCGAAACACATTTTATAAAAGAAAAAAATGTATCAACTCGGATATAAAAATGAGTAGTATGATAAAATAAGTGATTCTCTATAGCAGGGACGGCGAACCAATGGCATGCGTGCCATGAATGGCACGCGACGCAATATTTTGGTCACGCCACCGCAATCAAAATAATTTGTATTTTATTTCAAGATAACAAAGTTCACTATGAAGTAATCCTCATGAGGGATCTCATACGGGCTTCTGATGCTAAAATGCATGTTTTCATAAACAATATTATTACAAGAAGTTGCAAGTACTTCCCAAACATGAAAAAAATATTAATGGTTTAGATATACATGAGAAACTGACGAAGAAAAAGAGAATTTATTCCCGTAATTAATTCTTCAACCAAGGAATTTTCAGTGAGATGTTCTCAATTCAAATAATTATCGGAAACGCTCTTCATTATGTACCCTGATGTGACTTTATTTGATAAACTAATCATGTCCCAGTTCTACTGGTTGGAAATTGAAGAAATACAGAAGAATTGATATACAGTAAAAATGCCAGTAATAAAAGTTTAGAAACACGAAATTCGGTTCCAGACACATTTAACTGTTTGAAGAAGCTGCCTCACGCTATTATATATATATATATATAACCACGTTTTTATCTACCTATGACTGCGAGTCATTATTTTCAGAGATGAATAACATTAAAGCCTCGCTTATAGAAGCCGTTTTACGGATGACTCCAGTTCAGCATGCATTCTACTAAAAATAACCTTAAATTCCTATTGCAAGTTATTTGCCATCTAATCTGCAACATCAAAAGTCACACTAATGTTACCTTATAATTTGAATTATACGTATAACTAATACATTTACTACTATACAGTGCAAAATCTATTTTTCGTAGCGAATAAAGAGTTTTTAGTGTTTAGCTTTATTATTTTCCCAATAATTACAAGTCAAAATTATTTGACGGCACGCCTATACCTCATCAAACATTTGGTTAGAAAAAATGGCACGTTGATCCATAAAGGTTCGCCACCCCTGCTCTATAGGATAGTGAAGCCAGAATATAATATTAATGTTTGAGTACTTTTATATCTGAAAAAATATTCCGAAATCAGGTCCAATACTTTAACATTAGCCGAAAACAGCCCTAAGTGTGAATGTTTTTTAAAAAAATATTATTTTAAGGAGAGCTTCTTTAGTCAAATATTTTTCTAATAGTAACTTTGAATTTTGTATTAATTTTTTTTAAATAACAGCCTTTGCTTTGCTTCAATTTCTCTTCCTTACGGTGCCGAGACAGCTTGCTTTGTAAAGTAACAGACATATCGATGGATAACGGGTTCGTGTCTCGTCTTTTCGAAGATTATCGTATCGCAGTGGTGATACACGTTAATTTCGTCACACTGTGCTTAAATTCTACACAATGGCATGGGGGAGGGGGATTTTAGGGAAATGGGGTGTTATCTCAGGAATGTCGTCCTCGTTATATATTCAACAACAGATCGAAATAACGAGGGAAGTCAATGGCTCCCATGTTGTTTATGAGTGTGACTTTAATAATCATAGCCTTTATTTATTAATTTATTTTTCATGATTTCAATAAGACTCTTGAAAAAATATTTCACCTCGTTCATTAATTTGACCACTCTCTCTCTCTACACTATATCAAAGAACTTATTTTGTAGATATGCATTTATGAAATCGAGATTAAGAAGATTTTTAAGAGCGTTTTCCATTTGAAGCCACCAAATTTAAACTTATACACTTTTATAGTATTAAGATTCAATTTAAAATATATCAAGGAATTAATAAGTAGCTTTAAAATAGAATAATAATCATGCAATTATGGTTTTATTTTTATGCATTATTTATATTACTTAATTTACATATCCATTAAAAAGAGGGTTCTACTATAAAGTTGTTAAAAAATACATCATTTTTCAACTTTATGTATAAAAATAATTCTTTGCATAGTTTTCAAACGAGTTAAAGTTCAATAATTTTTTACTCTTTAATAGCTTTTTTTATTATTATTATGAGAAAAGTATAATTTTAGAAAATACTAAATATTGAAAGTATAGTACCTCTTTAAGAAATATGGGAATTTAATGTAAGATTTTTCCTTATATTTGTTACTTTGTCAAGTATGTGTTAATTTTTTCTTGCCACTGAGAGAGAGAGAGAGAAAATTTCTTTTAATAATGTTTATGAGAAGAATTATTACATTTTGTGAAAAAAAGTGAGTTATATGAGTTCCGTCAAAAAAAAAAGAAAAAAAAAAAATGTGTTTTTGATTTATGGTGATGAATTTTCAAGAATAATGTCTTGGACCTTATCTTTGAGTTCTTTTCTCATTGAACGGAGAATTACTTTTATTCATGTGACATAGTTTAAACAAAAATTAAGCACAACAATCTGATCTTATTTTGCATTAACGCAACAATAATTTCTCGTCAGTTCATATTTATAACAAAGAATGCACTTATATTTCATGAAGCCAGCTCTTCTAAATAATATTTTTTGTTTAATTACTTTAAAAATATTTTCATTTATTCGTGATACTTTGAATATTAAGGAATATAAAATAGAGGCGTAGAAAATTTTTCAAAGGACAAAATATTTTTGAAAATTTATAATTGCAAGTTTGATGATTTTAATCAACGTTGTGTTGATAGAAACAGATATAATTGGTGACTTATTCATAAGTTCGAAAAAAAAAGGTGACTGAATGCCGGGACCAACATTTCTGAACTGATAACCTCACTTTTTGAGCATTCATACCAAGCGATGAAGGAATATAAAGGTCACCCCTATCCCTGTGTTACATATCACATAATACTTTTCCAAAAGAAGGTATAGGTTGAAATCAGGATTCAAATCCACTATTCGACTTATAAACATTACCTGCAATGACGTGCGTGACCTCAACCACTTGACTGCAAGGTCTGTGTTTTTCCATAAAGTTTAAACAAAACTCTGATTCTACTTCAGACTGTATTTTACTTATTTTGTTACTTATGCAAAAATCCACTGTGGTGGTATAATTTTTTTTTACATAAAAAATGAACCTGTTATGTGTCTCACGGAAAACTGTAATTGATTTTACCGGATGAAAAAATAAAACCTATACATATTTCTTTATTTTGTAAATTTCTTTAAATATGGCATAAGTGACTAAAAAATTATAATGGAAAAAATACTGAAAATTCTGATTTAGTTTCGTTACTGCTTTAAGGCTGTTTTCGGTAAAAGTACGAGAGCTTGAACTAAACGCAAAACACATTTTCAGACAGAAAAATGCCTCAATTTCCATGGAAATTTGTAGAATTAAAACTCGTATCGCTGTTAACAATATAGTGTTTTTAAAAATTTATTGCGTGAATACCTTTTTTTAAAATTTTAATACGGGAAGGGATAGCCCATTTAACATTATGATATAGGAAAAAAAAACACGAAACACATTTTATACCAGAAAAAATAAGTCAACTCTGTTAAAAAAGGGAAGTAGTATGATATAAAATGCTGCTTTCTAAAGGATAGTGAAGACAGAGAATACCATATTAATTTTTCATTTCTTTTATATCTGAAAAAATGTTCAAAATTCGGGTCTTATTCTTTAACATTAACCGAAAACAGCCTTAATTAATCTCATGCATCTTATAAGTGAACTATTGAAAGTCATCAAGGAAAAAATAATATAGAAACGTAAACTTAAAGAATTTTACAAAATTTCTTTTATCTAGTAAATTGTGTGTGCTCTCTATCTATTTAAAGTGTTACATATAAGTTTGCAGTTAAAAATATTACTCTGAAGGTATTACAAAGAAACATTACAATAAAACGAAATTTGTAAATTTTAATAATGTATTAAATAGGCACCAATCAGGACCGCCGTCCCCTCGTGTGCAAAGATCTATAGTGCCACTTCTCTAGAGAATTTCTCATATTTTTTTTTGACTAAAACTTAACACGTTGACTTTATAAACTAATCTACTTATACAAGAGTAAATAGAAAAAACATTGATAAAAATGTAAATAGAAACAAAAATAACTTCTCTTCCCTTTTTTGTTGGTTTAAATTGTAAGGCTATTATTAAATTGAAAATTTTTAATGTCTCCAAATGCGTATTGAATTTAAACACTCCTATGTCTTAGGTAACATTAACCATATTAGATATTTTCGTAAAGCATTTTTGGTAAAAAAAAAGTTATTTTTGAGACACCTTTGTTAAACATGGATCCACAGTGAGCAGCCAGTGACGCTGATAAGAAAGAAAATCTTTTCTATTGAGCATTGCTGGCTCTGCCATGAATTTTGCTATCAAGTGAGTATTTACTGTGTGAGGAGTAGACATTAATGGGCAATGAACAAACACACTGTGTTCACTAACATTCGACGGTTTTTAAACTATGCTATGCTATCCGGAAATCAGGACTTATTTTGATTTTTCAATAACTATTTGAAATTCAACATATTTATTCGTCTTATTATGTTTCATTTTGAGAAATTCAGCTTGATTGTTAGAACTATATGTAGCCTGTGGTCGCCCCTTGTTTTGGCCGCCCGCATGCGGTGCACTTGCTGCAAACCAGCTAGGATCAGCCCTGGTACCATTATATTTTAATTTTTTTAATTGATTGATTATTAACGTTGGATTTCGAAGCGATACGATGGGCAATTAGCGACGGAACTCGTAATTTTGTGAACAACAGTCACAAGGATGACATATGAACGGCACCCCCACACTCCAAATTTTCACACCAGCCTGCATAAGAACTCAGACAAATCATCGACCGATTTAACCTGTATCGGCCTTTATACAGGGCAGATTGTAAGCGGTTTATCAGGACTCGAACTCACTGTTCCATTAAAACAACACCGACTGTGCAAGTTCACAGCCTTGTCCATTTGGCTATAACGACTACTGTAGCACTGCCAAATGAAGTTGAAAAGTTATGTTTGTTCCGATAAATAAATTTAATAATCGCACTTATTAGGCTGTCTAAATGTTCTATAACCGATATATTAGGCTCATACATAAAATAATGGTAATAATTACACATACTTTTTAAATTACTGCCAGATTTTATATATCGCAGTGTAGAAAGGCTAATGCACATGTCGAGGCTCCGAGTCCTTATGTTAGCGTAGAAGTTTGGAGAGTAGGGTGCCAGCTCAGTTGTCGTCTTCGTCATTTGAATGAAGCTCAAAATTACGCGGTCTATCGTAGTCCTCGTCTTCTTCAAAGTATGTCGTTAAGAAATCAAAACAAATATAAAAAATCTATCTATTTATATATTTATAGAGGAAGAAAAAGATAGATAGAGATAGTGAGTGAGTGAATATTAACGTCACACTGTTCAGCTACACGAGGACTTTTGGAGACGGACCTCGTAATTTAGAACCATGGTCAAGTGACGTGGATGACACCTGAGCCGGCACCCCTCTCCTAACTACCACACCACACCAACGGGAGGACGTTTCAGCTCTCGACAGATTTAACGTGCATCGCTGCCCTACGCGGTGGGTCTTTAATGGTACTGGGCTAGAACTCATGACATGCCTGCCATGATCCGATGCCTTGACCGCTGGGCTACCACAGCCCTTAGATAGAGATAGAGATAGATATAGATAGATAGAAGATAGAGATAGAGATAGATAGAGATGAACAGATAGAGATAGACAGATAGATACAGATAGATAGAGATAGATAGATAGATAGATAGAGATGAATAGATAGAGATAGATAGATAAATAGAGATAAATAGATAGATAGATAGATAGATATAGATAGATATAGAGATAGACAGATAGATACAGATAGATAGATAGATATAGAGATAGACAGATAGATACAGATAGATAGATATAGAGATAGACAGATAGATACAGATAGATAGATATAGATAGATATAGATAGATAGATAGATAGTTATCACAGAATTCATTCATTTCAAAAATAAGTTGTTCAATAAATAAGTAATAATACGATAATTTGTAAGTGGAATTTCTTTAAAACATAATTTTATGCGATGAATTATTTCAAAGCCCTTGAAGTTATTTTTATTTTTCTAAGGCAATTTCTAATTTCCAAAGGCAGAATATAGCTACAAACATTACCTTAATTTAGACTTTTTTCTTTGTAAAATTAAAAAAAAAAAAATTAAAAAGCTCTACAATTTATAAAACAGCAACAACAATAGCACCAAATACGTAAAAATTAATATCCAGTTTTTTTTTTATTTAATAAATCATAATATATATTTACAAAGTAAAAAAAAAAACATTTCAACATTTATTTCATAAATAATGCAATATAAATATAATATTATTCAATCACTCTCTTTTCTCAAAACATTATATATGTATATGATTGTAATGAGAGGAATACACACATTCATGAAATTATATCTAACTGAATAATTTTTTTTCTGTAAATTAAGTAATTTTTAAGAATTCAATAAATATAATTTTTTTTTAAAAAAAAAATTTGAATCATTTTTGATTAACATATCTTGTTTTACAATAATATCCAACATATCTACCCTGTTTTACCATTGTATATATATATAAGTTAGCTTATATATATAAAATATCTATAATATTTACATAGTTAGAAAGCATGGGTTTGAGATCAAGTTCAGTTATTTACCTTATAATTCACAATACATGCTCTTATTAATACTGATTAATTTTGTAGTACTTGAATATTAAATTATTGAGGACTTAATCATCTTAGATGATTTATTTAAAGTTTTATGTTCTTTCTTATTGTGTTATATGGCATTCATTAAAGTATAAGCAACTTACAATATTTACAGTAACGTAAGATCGAAGCAAAATAAAACTTGTATAATATCCTGAAAGGTTTTTCTTATATGAATTTATTGTATTTTATTTTTAAAATGACTTCTAAGCAATTGAAACAATTTTCAGTTAACTTTAAATTAATTCGTTGCTGAAAACAGCTATTACTATTTGCTTGTTTTTTTTTTTTTTTTTTTTTGATATTATACAGAATTCTTATTCAAGGAAAGTACCAATTTTATTTTAATTTCTCATTTTCCTTTTTAAAGTTCCTTTTGTATAAACATGGAAATAAATGTATATTCTTGAAAACCTTAAGTAATGATAAAAGCAATATCTCTTTCATTTTGAGTTAATTTAATTTTTTTCTAACTGCATAGTAATTTAATATTTTTATAATTTAAAACTTTGATTCTTAATGTAATTAATTATCTTAAATATAACTGAAAATGTTTGGCATAAATTAAGAACATTTTCGATGCTTCAAAATTATCTAATGTGAAGTGTAATTTATTTCTATCTAGAAATTTTGTTCAAAGTGTAAAAGTGACTATTTAAGCCTTTAATATTAACTCCCTTTGAAAAATAAGCGTAGAACTTTTTACAAAAAATTACTTGAGAATATGTAATTTCTCTTACCTTATTGTTTATTCGTATTTATTTGTTTGTTAGATAAAATGATGCTTTGTATATTTAGAATATCTCAATTTGTATTTAATTTTAAATCTAAACTCCTGAATTAACTATAGTTTAAATACGAGTACTGGATGATTCAAATAATATTATATCTTTCAAAAAAGATATATTTTTATGTCACAAAATATCTTATAGCTATACTTTTTTTGATGCACTGCACAATTATTTTTGGTATACAAAGTGAAAATAATATACTTATATTAAAATATTTTTTTTAATTATAATAGAACAGAAAATGACCTTTTGTTTTGTAAAAGATATACGTACGTAACAAAAAAAATTCCGTTTTTTTTTTAAAATTTATGAGGCAAATTAGTAGGAATTATATATTATTTTCGACTTATTATTATTTTATTTTTGTCCATATATTTGGATAAAAATATTCCTTTAAAATTCCTTAGAACTATATTTATAATTTACTAGAAATTCTCAGAATGCTATATGTGTATACACATATATATATAGTTTAAAATTATTAGGTATACAATTAACACTTCATAGTTTCAATAAGCTTCTTTTCTGTCTTGATTTCTTATGTCTTTTCTCGCAGTTCTCTGAGATCCAATAAGGCACGAACATAAGCATCAGATTCAGATATAAGGAACAATTGTTTACCATATCGAAAGTTGTATTCATAAAAACTTAGCATAGCCGCTGAGTCCAAAAACCAACACTTCATACAGAGCAGAATCTGTATGCATAATAAAACTTTCAAGTAGCGGTGTCACATGAATTCACTTGACAAATCAGGCAATGTACTTATCACAGTTTAAACGCAGACCACTTTTGAAATGTTTCTCTCTCTACAGATGAGTTTGAATGGAATTGGTGATTGACTTCTGTGACTGACAGTTGGATTTGGCTTTCCACTGCACTGCATACCTTGCAGAACAGGATTGAAACACTGCAATCTATGAGAGACGGTTTGAATTTTGTCTATTGAGGAGTAGTAACATTTTCAAAAAAGTATGTCCTATCATCTTGCTTATAATGCGCTAGTTCGAAAGGTCCTACGTGTGAATCCGGGTCCACTTCTGAGTATCGGAGTCTATAAGCATCATTCTCTCCACCATCATCTCGTAGTAGTGTACTCAAGTGAGGAGCAGGTCCAGGAACTCTTTCAAGTATAGGAGACGAATGATTCAGGGATTCACATCTAGAGGAAAAAAAGTATATAGTTATCGTAGATATTATTTCATTGTTGATGAGAGGTTACTAATTTAGCTATTAGTGGTTTGAAAATGAGAATTCACCACTTTTGAAATGTTATAATATGTTTTCTCACACATACAAAAAACAACTATTCTTAAGTAATTTTATCCCTTTTTTTTCACACCCCTAAGCGGCATACACAAGGGTGGAGTTTCGGTGCTCAAACCATTCCATAGACCAACAGATTATCAATTTTTTTCCATAAAGATTTTGTCTCGGTGCGGTCACCTATATATATATGTTTTTTAAGAATATAACCCCTCTCATGAAAGAAGTCTATGTATGCCACTGTCTAAACGCAGTGTTTCTCAAAGTTGCAATATTCGCGACCCAATATTCAGTCATTATTTTCATTGCGCTTCCCCCTCATACAATAACAATGTACTGAATTCAATAATACTATACTTTGACGCTAAAACTACGATAAGACTTTAACCTCTTAAGTGTCACTGGCGTGTATAAACGTCTCACTCA